>JAKOGI010002175.1:7500-134280 GCA_029747015.1 Carnegiea gigantea
CTTTGTGTTATGGCATATGGAGGGACATGGCGTAATTAAGCTTATGCTTTTTTGGCTCAATCGATAACCTGTTAGCTCAAACGGTAAGAGCACCGTGCAATGGCACGGGAGATGTGGGTTCGAGTCCCACATAAGCTATTACATGTTATTTGTAGGATGGAACCATAGAAACCAATACATAACTCACAATCCAATATGTTTTAATACAATTTGGGAACAAAGAAACAACTCATTTTAAGCACTACAAAAGCACACCGTTCTTCCAGCACACTCCAATTGTCATAGCTGGAACAATCATAAATCATTGTCCAAAACCAAGATTCACTACAACTTAAGATAGTCCTCCAATTCCATGACCATGGTAATGATCTTGTTTGACCTGAACAAATAACAAGGCTATTTAGAGCATATATAAAAAGACATTTACCACGTATAGAAAAGAAGCAAATATTTGTACCTTAAATTAGGAAGAGAGTTTCGAAAGACAATTGCGACTATCATGATAGCCATTCCTTGATAACTTGCACCCGACTTTGACATTTCTTAGGTGTTTGTTGTCCCACCTCTTCTTCAATATCCTCCATAGCATGGCCTACAACAGCACAAGTAATTATCATTAGTACCACATAATATTTTAATGCTGAGGGAAAAAAAAGAACATGAAAACAGTGAATCAACACCAAATATTAATTTTGAATATGATAATTAGAAACCACAAACGAAACAGTTACTCACAAGCAACGTATCCCATAAAAATACAGTTACCCAGAAGCTAAAACTTAACACAATGTCAGGAAATGTGCAATTGAGAATTGAGACTTCCTGATTACTTCAAGTCTAAATCTTATTTATAACGATGATTCTTCCATAATTATTTTTTTTTCAACTATGGTAAGTAACTTTGATAGCAACCGTTGATTTTTGATAGAGTAATCTTAGCGCTCGTCTTAAAGTGTAACTCCTCACCGGCTGTTATCCCACTACCTGTCTCTCAATTTTCTTTTTTTCCCCCTTATCTTTCTCTGTCTTTTGCGATTAAAAAGAAATTATTTTACGCTTTTAATTTTCTTTATTCAACATTCAGATTTAAGACTTCAGAGTCTCGTCCCTGCTCCATGAAGATAGTAGCTATATCAGAGATTCAATAATCGTCACTCTCTGTTCATGCTTCTTCTCTGAAGCCCTAATTCATTTAATTTTTTTTCTTCCAAATCTCCAAATTCAAGGCTTGTTGATACCACACACGCACGTAGTCACATACCCCTGACCTAGTTGAACACCGCCGCTACCACTGATAATCTTATCCGTGCTTTCTCTCTCCTCTCATCCACAGCATTATTTGACTAGTTTATTTAAAAACAAATGTAGGTCATGGTCGTACCAGACTAGAGACAAATATATCATTCCTTAAATACAAGAATAAGTTAGTGAAGATCACAGAATTGGAGAATTTAACGTCTTTGGAACAATAGAATAGGAACGAAGGTAGAAGAGATCAGAAACTCTATTTTTTGTCTTTCAAAACATTTTATACTGGGAGTGGCTTATATGGTGATGGGCAACAACTATAAAAGAAAAGATCAGGGTTGCTTGATATGAAACCATGGCTACAAATTAACAATCTTGATAGCAAAAGAGAACAAAATAAGAAATTTTAGTACTAGTTAATTAGGATGGTTCAACTTTGAAATGCAAGCAAATCTAGCAATTTTCCTATGACAACAAGAAACAGAGGAACCCAAGGATAGATCAAGGAGGAAGAAGGGGGCACTGTGGTACGGGTGATCGGATTTACTTGCAGCCTCAGCCAGAACTTCTTCTTCTCCTTGCCATAGGAGCATCATTTCCATCCTTCTACCTAGAAGCTCTCAGTTCCCATGGCTCCTTTTTTTTGGGGGGGGTGGGGGGGTGCAATTGGTTTCCATGGCTGTGAATTAGTTCTCTTCCAATAAAATTCCCTATTATTGGCCAAAAAAAATCATATTTGCTGAGCAACCCCTCCCCCTCAGTTGTTTGATTATAGCAGAGAGGAATGCAGAGCAAGGGAAGGAAAGAAGAGCAACAGGAAAGGACTTGGTAACTATGCAGGAGATTAGGCGTAAAAGGTGGGCAAGTAGACACTTTTGGAGAGAGAAAATAAGTTAACCGGTTGCACAGGTTAGCAGTAGAAAGTTCCAACGGCTCAGATTTAATTGCATTAAATCAACGATTGGCATTACTCAATTACTATAATTAAAAAACTTTTCAATTATGGTGGAATTTATCTATTTATAAATATGATGTTTGGCTTATTAAATTGCCTAAGATTCTATAAATCTTCAGTTTCTTACTTCCTACCATTTTTGTTTCTCACCATAACTGCCAGTGAACTTCAACGTTCTTAAACTCAATGTTGTTCTGATTCTTACAGGAAGCAGTTATACTGTGACGTTTCAACCTAGCATGACTCCATCAGAGTCCAACCTTTAGCTCCAGACCCGGTTGAAAGATCTCAAAATTAAGTTCTGGGCATCCTTTTTTCTCCCACAAAGAAATAAGGTGAATTAATCTCAAAATTAAAGAGCACAGGCGAGGAGAGAGAAAGTACAGTAGAAGGTTACGGCTATGGTGGTGAATGGTTGAGCGAGAAACCACAAGCCAAACACATATCGAGATTTAAGGAGAATGGGGTCGAGATTTACCGTGCTTCTGGTAGACCGCAATACCGCCAGTGAGATGGCCTGGCCCTCTTGTCGACTGCAGAGCCGCCAGAATCCTGCCAGAGTTAGGCAAAATCCGGCGAGTACTGAGAGGGAAGAGAGATGTCGTGCCCTTAGAGAGAAAGTGTCAAGGGAAGAGAGGGAACACGCAGTAACAGAGGCCAGAGAAATGCTCTCGGCAGAACAACCCCTTCCAAACGAGCCTACTTTTTTAAAAAATAAAAAAGGAAAGTTGAGAATTAATCTCAACTCCTCGATATAAAAAGCAAGGGTTGTAATGGAAAGAGCTCACCAAAGTGAAAGATCTCACCTAAAAAAGGGGTCTCACTTAAACCCTTTCCCCTCTCTCTCTCTCTCTCTCTCTCTCTCTCTCTCTCTCTATATATATATATATATATATATATATGTATATAATAATATATATATATTATATATATATATATATATATATATATATATATATATATATATATATATATATATATATATATATACACACATATATATATATATATATATATATATATATATATATATATATATATATATATATCCTTAATTAATAAAGTAATTAGGGAATTGATCTTGTGGTAAAAGCTAAGCTTAGACGGGTAAATAATTTTTTTATTAATATATTAACCACGCACATTGAGTGTATTTTTCAATTTAGTTAGTAGAAAAATTAATATTAAAACTCATGCTTGGCATAGAAATCAATTAAGACAGAGCTTATCAACGATTAAAAAAAGTTGATGGCAACCCCTCTGGAGGAGAGCAGGTCAGAGTTATTTTCAAAGGGGGGACATATCTGTTTTTTTTTATTTTCACTATTTTATAAATAATTTAGCGTTAGACAAAGAATTTTAGCAATTTTAGTATTTATTCCCAAGTAAAGATTAGGAATTTTTTCATTGCTAATTTTCACATATTCTCAATCGAATTTCTTCGGAGGGTCCGAAGGAATTTAGTATTTTCTTTTTTTTCATTTAGTTTCTTTTTGTTTTTTTGGTCCATAGTTTCTTTTTAGTTGGGCATTACATAATATTATCTAGCTTTCTTTTTAGTTAGGCATTACATAATATTATTTAGCTTTGTGTGTGCATGCATCACGATTAGCGAAGTGGTGAGTTTTGGCTAGGGCCGGTAAAAAATCGGGTCCGAGTTGATCAGATATTCGGACAAAAACTTCATACCTGAATCAAGTTCACATTATAAATCGGACTACTTTGACCAGACCCAGACCCGAACCCCGAATATCCGATATCTGGATTCGGTTGTCCAGATCTCCAAATTTGTGATATGATTTTTAGACATTGTGACCAAAATTTTGGGTGACTGAACCCGAATATGATTTTTTAATGTCCGAACTAGTTGTCCCAAGTTGTTTTTATAAAATTTTCTAGAGAATTTGGACCAAAATTACACATAAACCTAATTGTCCGATTATCCAAACCCGGTTTTCCGATTGTCCGAATTTTTTGTATCCGAAGTGGTTCAAAAATTCGGATAGCCCGAACCCGAATACCCAAACCCGAACCTGACTCTGATTTAAATTTGTACATGAACGTCTGTCTGAATTTTAAATTTGCACAAAAAATTTGTGATCATACTCAATTTTTTTCAAATCGGATAAATTCAAATAATCAAATCGGACGAATTTTTGGCAGCCCTAGCTTTAGTTGCATTCCATGCAGTGCGAGGGTGAGGGAACCTTTTGAACCAATACGAATGCTATACAAAGAGGATGGGTAAGTCATAAATCAGCGGAAAATAATAATCATTTGTGTACTGTCACATAACTCATATGGGGATAAACGAACTCCAAAACTGATGGATACGTGACATCATCAACTTGCATACAACGCTTTTGCACAGTAGAGATGAATATATAGAAACAAGTGGTGTGACCAAAAAAATCAGATATTTCGGAATCAGAACTTATTTAGACTCAGTAAATATGGATCTAAATTTAGATAGATCATTTTCAGACGGGCTCCGAAATTTTGGGACCCAATTACAACCATGTTCAGTATCGAGTCTTGAAATTTTGGAACCAGAATTGGATCCAATATCCAGTATCTAGTTAAAATTTAAAGAATTTTGATTAAAAAATATATAAAGTGAACCCTTACTTCCCAAGTGATGTATTTTCTATGCCAGACCCAACCTCCAACTTCCTCAATTTAACCATTTGTCGTTTTTTCCTTTAATTTATCCCCAACTTATTCTTTATGCATCTCGACCTCTGTGGATTTCTTCATTCAAGCATTGGTTCTTCTCCTCATGAGTCTTGTTACTTATTATGTATTTATTTTTATATTATTTTGATAGTTTTCATCTCTTTCTCTCTCTATATTTCAAGTGAATTAAAATCATTTTTAGGTTTCTCGTTCGCTTTGTAATCGTAATTTATGGGTTTGTGATTAACATTTTTTCCACTTCTCTGAGTTTATTTTAGAATACGTGAATCTTTCCTTATTATTTACTGTGTATTTGATTTAGTCTTATAATTTGGTTTTTAGAAATTTGGCTTCAAATATAAGTTCTCGACTTCCCTTAATCGCTCTATCTCTCTATTTTCTTGGGGAAAAATGAAAAAAAAAAAAGAGAATTTGACTTAGAGATCAGATACTCGGAATCAGATCTGGTCCCAACCAAGTCCAAAATTTTTGGACCCAGTTGAATCGATTCCAAATTCTAGGAACAAGGCTTTCTGGTTCCTAAAAATTCAACTAAGTACCTAGTCCCGCTCACCTCTAGGGACAAGGCTTTTTGGATGGAGATTTCGACAAAACTTACAAGACTCATTTGAGAGGTTGTGTCATCTAATGACCCATCAGGGCTTTCAGAACTGCAAATTCTGTGGTTTTTAATTAATTAGATCAAACGTGATTGCATTCTAAAGTTAAACTTGTGAGGTATTATTCCTTTAAAAGTATACATGTTTATTTTTATGTGATAATTTAATATCTTTAGCAAAATGATAAACATCTTACGATAAAACACTCTTTAAGTATCTTATATTGATTTAAAAGGTATAACACCATTTATTAAACTTTAAAAAAGTATATTGAATAAAGAAAGGTGTCGCTACTTATAAATTATCTGAAATTACCTTTTTATTGATAATTTTTCACTATTATAAAATTAAGTATATAATATATATTTGCGGATGGGGTTGATTAGCATAAATTACCATTTATACTCATCGGTGTAGTGGACGACTACTAGAGATCCACAATTTATAGTAATTGTAATTATTGAAAATTTGATAATTTTAAATGATATTTTACATGAATTTTGGATAAAATTAGACATTTATAAAGTGTCTTGTAGTAAGACATATATCATCACCCACCTTTTTAATTGTAAGGAAAAAGGATAAAAATGTGAGTAAAAATAGTAGAATCGAGTACTCCTAAGGGTCTGTTTGGATGGGGAGTAGAAGAGAGTAAGGGGAAGTAAGTGGGAGTAGGTATTCCTTCTTGCCCTTATTTGAGAGTAACAAGAGGAAAGTAAGAGAGGTAAGGACGAGTAACTCTTGCTCTTCATTACTCCCCATTTTCCCCCATTTTCTTACTTTCTAATTTGGATGTAACGAGGAGTAAGTGATGAGTAAGGAGAGTCATTTTATTTATTTACCCTCATAAATCTGACTATAATATATTTTAATCTATTTTGTATGGGCAAATGTGTTCATTCATTCATTTACTCTTATTTACTCCCCCATTCTTTCAAACAAGGATAAATGTTCATTCATTAGACTCCTAAATAAAGGTAAGCAACTTACTCTTACTTACTCTTTCTTACTCCTATTCCTTCTTACTTTTATTTAGTCTTACTACTCCAACTTACTTCCCTCCCAAATGGACCCTAAGAAGGTTGGGGAATGGAGTTTAGGTGATTGCATTAATTTATTTTGACTTTGCTTGGTAAACAAGGGCCAAGGAATTTAAAAGGCGGTGGGACGTTGGTATTAGCTTTTTTTTTTTTAATTTGAATTTGGATCTTTGGTATTAGCTTTGTTTAAGGGTCGTTAGTTTCTCCGATACCCTTTATTGGAACCCGTTTTATGTGTGAAGAAGCTTGTTAGGAAGGGCATGGATTCTAGAAGGGGGACTTCAAGTGGTGAGATGCTGCCTGATTAAATTATCTCTTCTCCTAAGAGGATCCGGCGGAGACAACAAATTTTGATTCCTCATGCAACACCATGATCTTGGATGACCTAAGTTGGCAACGAATTGGGTGGTTGTGGGGATGTCGGAGAAAATGAAGGTGAAATGAAGCAAGTTGGCTTTTTGGAACAAAAAATTACAAAGCCTCCTGTTTTAAGTAAACTGTTTTAAGGGCTCCTTAATTTGAGAATAGATTTTGAAGTATCTTTAATGTTGGTGAAACTATTAAACAGTGTTTTTTCAAGCTGAGAACCTAACTTTTTTGTTCTAATGTAGGAGAGGAAAGTGCAAAAATGTGGAATGCCAACAATGCCCACCCTTTCACGTATAGGTTGAATGTCAAAAGAAAAAAGTGGGTGCGGGGCCAACAACAGTCAAAAATTTTCTTTAAAAGCATGCCAACCCTGGACCCTTTTCATCTGTCTTCTCTTTCTCCCTTCCACTACAACTGTGCTCCATTACTCCTCCATTGAAGCTAGTTCAAGATCCGTGAAGGTAATTTTTAATAAAACAAATTGAAATTGCAACTCTTTGCATCTCGCACATTAATATACTTGTTCTTATTTGTCCTCTCTGTTCTTGCACATTTGAAATTGGAAAATTTTGTTTGTTGCAAAATTAAAAGGTATTTATTTATTGGAGCATGAATCTGAAAATTAAATTGAAGTTGGAACCCTAAAATTTTGTGGTAAAATTTAATATAAAAGTTAGTGAAAATATTATAATCATATTTTATTTTAGTTGTTTAACAATTTGTGATAATCTAGAAAGCTTGAGAATGCAAGTCTCTTCATCATCAAAGAGCAATTTACCAAGTGATTATGAAGATCAAGTAGCGGTTTATCAAAAATGCAATTGCGAAGGTGTAAGAAAGGTCTCTCACTCAAGTCAAAACCCTGGAAGAATATATTTCAAATGTATGAGGTGTGACAAATTTATGAAATGGGCAGCAAATCAGGGTAATCAGGAGAGACAGATGGTAGTTGACATTGATGAAGTGAAGAAGCAGCTTAGGGGGTTAAGGTTGATAATAAAATTTATTGAGAAGGGCCAAAGCTTTGATTGTGGTCATAGTGTTAACTGTCATGCTTATGATGATGTGATATTAAACAATCACTTTTATGCTTTTTTGTGGGTGATGCTGTAAAATTATTAAGTGAATGAAAAAATTATTTAAGCAAAATTATTTGAGGACCAGCACTGATCCTTCACAAAATGTTATTAAGACAAGAAATCAACAACTCCTAATTAAGTTGTATTAAACTCCTCCATATAAACTACTCACAGTTGATACAGTTAATACGAGGGATGTCCTAGCTACTTGCAGTTATAATTAATAGAGGTATTTCCTCAATTACAACCAAAACACAAGGGATTCAAAGTTAACAGCTAATTGTTACATATTACAATAAGTTGTGCACTCAACAAGCACAACAAAACAAGTTCGCACACAATTAAGCTTGGCTGGATTGGGTTCAGGTTGCAGTTGTGGCTACGGATGTCTCAGTTGAGGTCCCATGGCTAGCTTTGTGGGACTTCCTTGGCCTTCCAATAGGTTTGTTACTAGTCTTCTTCATCCTCTTGTATCTCTCTATTAGCCTGCCATTGTCATCTCTAGGCCTTTGATGAATACCTATTTTACCTCATTTTAGCCCCTAGTTGATCTTTTTTTTTCCCCGTTGTTTTCATGTTTGATCTTGATGGAAAAGGGTCAAATCATCCTACCTTGGTTTAAATTACGCTCATGTAACAACTTTTTGTATTTTCAGGAGTTTCTGCTGAGAAAACGAGATATCTGCTGATGTTGGTAGAAAAGAAGGCGATGGGGACGAGCTTCAAGATAAAGAAGAGGTCGCGCGAAGTTCCAAGGTGAAGATAGAGATCTGGCACGGGCACCCCGTGCCAGCTGGCACGACCGTGCCGCTCCTCCACTCTTTGCGACTTAAAGTAGTTTTTCGACCAATAAAAGGAGGCTCTCAATCCTTTTTGGGAGAACTTCTCTCTTAGCAATTTTTAGGGTTTCTTCCTCCCTCTCAAACCCCAGTAGGGGTAAATAACTAGACTAGATTAGTGTATATTATGTACAAGACTTTGGATTTTGCAATTGAAGAATAAGTTTCTCTTCTTCCCTTCTCTTTTAATTTCGTGTTTCTCGTTTCGTTCACTAGTTTGTTAATTCTTGCTTTGGTTTTCTTTTAGATGTTCACTTGTAATTATAGTTGTAATTTTTGCTTGTGATTAGCCTCTTGATGGCTAATTGATTTTATTTAGACCTTTACCCCTTCTTGTTTATGCTAGAAGTTAAGATTTTCTCTTACGCCTACCAAGTGTCCGATGAAATGCTTGAAAGAGCTTTCATCTGTGTTTTAAGGCAATTGACTTATATTGAAAGGTGAGGTTAATTGTCCAGTGCGGGTAGAGTAAATAGCTAGGATTGCGTATGGAAATAGTCTAAGTCGCTAGTTAGGTCAAGGATTGTTAATCTCGTAGTCTAATTGAGCTAATCCCATGAAAATAGGTGGTTAGAATGATTAGACTACCTAATGACCCTTGAGAGAAGGCTTGGATGGACTTTAACGATACAACCGATCCTCATTGAATACTAGCTTAATTTGGGAAGGTAGGGGTTTGACTCGATTAGTTAGTCTACCTTAGGTTTAATTATAATTGAGGTCTTCTTTGCTTTACGTGTTTAGTTCTATTTCTCTTCACCCTCTATCTTGCCTAGATTGATATGCTTGAGTTGGCTCTGATAATTGAAAACAGAACTCCCTGTAGACACGACCCGTACTCGTCGGTTGCTAGCTACAACTACACCATGCACTTGCGGTAATTTTAACTTAACAGCCTCCCACAGATCAAGCTATTATGCCCCAACTATTTGCATTGCTTGCACCTTTTAGCGCCTAAGAAATGTCTGGCTTGGCCTTCAGTTTGTGGGACTTGAGAGCAAGATTGTGACTCTCTTCTGTTATGCTTCTTTGGCCTTCCTCTTTTTCTCAACTCAAATGGTGGGCCAAGTGCAGGAAAATTTGTTTCTTCCCACATGTATGGGTCAGAGATGGGATAAATGATATGTCATATAGTTTCATGTAATTTTTAGTAGAAAACCATTGAGCACAATAATCCTCTAGCTTCCCTTTCGTCCTTAAAATACATCTTGCACCATGTTTACAAGGCAAGCTAGTTATCTGTTGTCCCTTGCAGTCACAAAATTAGTCCCTCAATTTCATTGTGGAGTTGGTGCAACCCTCAGCAACATCAAATTTCCCTTCACCAACATGAACAACACTCAGACAATTCCTAAATTCTTCTTCAATCAACTTAGTTTTTTTTTTCCCCAACAAATGGTGTGACATTCCCCTCCTAACAAGATGCATTCTGAAACCTTTTATCGGCTCCCACAAGTTTTCTAAACTCTTCCAACATGGTCAATATTGGCTTTCCCATAAGTTTGGTAATGCATTGTTGAAACTTTTTACAAAATTATTTGCGTTATCATACGATTTCAGATTTCATCAAACTTAATCCTAGCCTAGTGCTCTAATGATTTACTGCCCCTCAACTAATGATATGCTAAAGGCTCTTTCTACTTAATCTTATATGTGGCCTTTAAATGAACAAAAGAAGAGTATCCATTGCTGCAATGTAAAAGAAACAATGGAACCATGCACCTTGCAATTGGAATGGGAGGGGCTGAAAGACATAGTAAGCAGAAGCAGATTATGGATCTTCAAAGCTTTGATAAAAGTTTTCAGATAGATGCACCTATCAGGGTAGTTTGCAGCAAAGTTCTTATAGAAATGGAGCACGCAGATCCTTCTTGATGATTAGGGCATAACATTCTTCAAAGCTTTGATGATTCCTTGACCATATACACACATATTAAGTGAATAGTTATAGGAAAATGGTGGCGTTGCATAATAAACCTTGAACTCACCATACAAAATTATGTTTCTTATACCTATCATTATAACAACCCTCAATTTGTATTTTCATAAGGCTAATTGCCCTCCAGAGAGTTTGCTTTAGAACTCTCACCCCATACTTTTTCATTATAAAGTCCTCCATATTCTCAACTGCGGCATTTGGGTTTACCTTGTAATATGACAAAAGTTGGGTTGCAACCCATCTTGAACTAACACTTTTGTTAGTTTTAGTTCTACCACAAATGTGCTTCCATATATGTCTCATAATCTTTTATGTACTCTTGTCAACAAGTACAGATACATGTATTCTCCAGGTGCAATCCAAATTTGCACATTTTTTGGTGTGTCTTCTCCTGTCATTTTTAACCTTCCTCAAAGAAATTTCTTGCTGTACACAGAAGTCCTTCATGACTATTAGAAGGTTTTCCTTGCATGTAAATATGTCACCTTCTTTTATATTGTAATTCCCCGAAATTTTTGTTACTTATTTTGAACTATGTGCGATATGTAAATTATGTGTATATTTACGCATTTTATTTTAGGCACATGTGTGTATTTTGCGTTATTATTATTATTATGTTTGTGGGAGTGATTAAAAGATATTACTTATTTAGTAATTGTGCCCCTAAAAAAAAAGAAATTAAAGGAAGAGTCAAAAAAGGGGGCTTGACCCTCACCCCCCAAAAAAAAATGATAAAGAAAGGGGGGATTTTTCTTTTCAATTGCACGTGATAATTATCAAAAGGGGAGAGGGCTTTGTTTTTCTTCTTCGACACAAACACATACACACGCACGCATAGAGAGGCAGAGAGGCAGAGAAGAGGAAGAAGAAGAAGAAGAAGAAGAAGGAGAGGAAGAAGAAGAGGAGGAAAAGAGAAAAAGTTTGAGTTTTGATTATTATTGTTGATCAAGGTGAGTAATTTTTGCCTTCTCCACTCTTAAAAATGGATTAGGGCAAGAAGAATTCGAAAATCTGGAGTTCAAATCTGAGAAACCAATGGAGAATTAAACAATGAAATTATAAATTTAATGTTTTAGGGTTTAGTAGATTAGAACTCTAACTTCAATTGGTAGAAACCCACAATTAAAAGTTTCATGTTTAGTTGTAAATTTCGGGTTGTGTGGATGTTGAAGATGGATGGGTATGCTGCGAATCCGTTTGTATGTGTGCTTAACTATAGATTTTTGGGTTGATTTCTTGTATTGGTTTAACAAGATGGAAAAGAATAGGGTGAATTTTCGAATTTGTGCAGAGCTCATGTATTGTCTAATTTTCTGGGAGATATTGGCTTGTTGAAAAATTCTAAAAATGTTACTGTATGTTACCCAGGAAATTAGGCAACTTTTGGTAAATTTTCATGAATTTTAGATGTGTAGTTTATAAGTTATGAATTTTTGATTGAAACTGCCCTGTTATTGTGTGTAAAAAGTCAGATGATGTCTGAATTACTGTGAGATATTGGGTTGGATATAAATTCTGAAATTTTTCTTGTAAATTGTTGAGGATGTATGGAAATGTTGTGTAAATTTTGATGAATTTTGGATGTGTATGTTAGGAGTTATGAATTTTCTATTGAGACTACCCAATTTTGGGTGCATGGTTTTCGGTTACTATTTTAATTATTTTGAAGGATTTGTTTGGATAAAAATTATCCAAATATTACTACATATTCCTCTTGATATGGGGTGATTGCTTGTAAACTTTTGTGAATTTGCTTGTGTATGCTATAAGTTATAAATTTTTGGGTTTAATTCTTAGATTTTTGGTGTTTTGGCATACTATTTGAATTTCTGGAATGACAGGCCTTGAGAAAAAATCATAAAATTTATATGTTAGAATCTATATATTATTTGTCAACTTCGTGCAAAGTTTGGTAAAGATTCGTTGTGTATGCTGTGCGTTATGAATTTTTGAGTTAAAGTACCTTGTTTAGTGTAATTATGGGTTATTTGTACGTTTAATCCGTAAATTAGATATGGAAAGGCCATTGTTGAGCTTCCTAACAATTTTGATTGTGTGATGAAGTATGGGAAAATTGTAAAATTATTTTGGGTGGAATTATGCCCTGTTTCAACTATGTACTGTTAAAAGTTGAGAAATCGAGCTTCTTGAGGAATAAAAATGTGATTATATGAATTTTATGATTTCATTGAGTTATGTTTTTGGGAAAAAAGATTCGTGTCTTGCCCTGAGGCTATTACATGCTGTTCTAGAGTTATAGCCATAGAAGTAGTTGTCTTTATGTTTAGAGCTGTGTGAGTTGTTGGTTGGTACCTTGAGTGGGCACTGCCCGGTCTCCCAATTGGCTCCTCAGTTTGTGTTATTTGGGAGCTATGTGAGTCGTTAGTGTTATCTTGAGTGGGCACTGCCCGATCCGCCAATTGGCTCCTCAGTTTGTGTTATTTGGGAGCTGTGTGGGTGCCTGATTTTTCAGGATGTGAATGTGACTCCACAGTTTGTGTTTTGAGGGCATTTATGTACTCTAAAGCGTTGGGTCCCTGGTTGGTACCTTGAGTGGGCATCGCCTGGTCCACCAGGAAGCGTTTGTGACTGTTGTGTTTTGTGATGGTTCTTTTTGTGAGTCACGAGTTGATTTCCCCTAAACTAAAAGTGTTGCATTCAGTTAAGGATATGTGATGTGTCGTGAAATGGGTTTTGGCTTGGATTTGGACTTTGGATATGTTATGGAATTAGTTTAGCTTAGATTTGGATTTTGGATATGATATGAAATTGGGTTTTGTTTGGATTTGAAATTTTGATAAGTTATGAAATTAATTTTGATCTTAGTTTTGGATTATTTCGGATTTGGTTTAAGATTTGAAGGTTCCTTCAAAATATCTATGAGCCTGTGATTGATTTTGACATGCATATGTGATTAATAAGCATGTTTTAAGATACATGTTATGTGTTTATGGCTAGCATGTGAAATTTTGTGACAAAGTTGTTTTCATTTATGTGCCAATTATGGTTATGGATAAACCGTTAGGTTGCTTAGCAGATTTTGCTTTTTTTTTAGACTCTAGTGAGGACTATGAGTCCAAAGGACATGAGTGGTACGGGACAATCATGGTTAGTTTAGTAAATAGACTAACAGCAGAGTTTGTTTAGGGACTTAAGTGAAAATGAGGGTTCTTGAATCGTACCTGGTATGGAACAAGTACGACTAAGCTACTATAATTGCCTGCTCAATGACATAAATATGTTTGTGTGTGTTTGTGATATTTGTGAACATATTAAATATGGAAGGTATGAGTTGATTTTGATTCTTGAAGCATATGCATGTTCTTATGTCACCTTCTATATGCCATATGCTATGTTCTATTTATATGTCATAAGATACGTGTACTGTGTGATGATGTGTTAACCGGTTAATGTGCACAAGTGTAACAATGGAGAAAGTAAGGGTTATTCACTGGGCTCGAGAAGCTCATGACCTCACCATTTTTCAGGTTTGGAAGCAAAAAGAGATCGTAACGGCATTAAGAAAGCTAGCTAGCTGTGAAACACTTTAGAAGAACCTAATTTGGAATGCAAGCCTCATTGTATGTCTATGCTATGATTATGTTTAGTAAATACAGTTTTAAATGTATTTTTGGTTCACATATGTGTAAGAACATTATGGATACTGTTTAAGTATGTATGTAATACATGTTTTAGAACTACCTTGCCCAAACTTTAATTAGATTTCGATAAGAGCTTCCGCTGCTATCGCCCATTAATAGGTTAATTAAGTCTAAGAAATTTAGAGAGACTTGTGGATGTCCCTAATCGGGCATCCACGGTGGTGACGCGTCTGCCCCCTTCGGGCGGGACGTTACAGAAGTGGTATCAGAGTAATAATCCTACGACCTCTGACCTGTAGGGCTTGTGTGCACATGTGATGGACTATATGTTAGATGATGTGCATCTATGTGATTCTGTGCATTATGTGTGCTCTACATGATTTGAGTTGCAATGTGAATTTGTGTGACATGGAAATTGAGATTAGAAATTTGGTGATGATAAGTTTCGAGGAAGAAACTTATTTTGGGGGGGGAGGATGTAATGCCCCGAAATTTTTGTTACTTATTTTGAACTATGTGTGATATGTAAATTACGTGTATATTGTACGCATTTTATTTTAGGCACATATGTGTATTTTGCATTATTATTATTATTATGCTTTTGGGAGTGATTAGAAGATATTACTCATTTAGTAATTGTGCCCCAAAAAAAAAAGAAATGGAAGGAAGAGTCAAAAAAGGGGCTTAACCCCCACAAAAAAAAAGGATAAAGAAAGGGGGGATCTTTCTTTTCAGTTGCACGTGATAATTATCAAAAGGGGAGGGGGCTTTGTTTTTCTTCTTCGACACAAACACATACACCACGCACGCACATAGAGGCAGAGAGGCAGAGAAGAGGAAGAAGAAGAAGAAGAAGGAGAGGAAGAAGAAGAGGAGGAAAAGAGAAAAAGTTTGAGTTTTGATTATTATTGTTGATCAAGGTGAGTAGTTTTTACCTTCTCCACTCTTAAAAATGGATTAGGGCAAGAAGAATTCGAAAATCTAGGGTTTGAATCTGAGAAACCAATGGAGAATTGAACGATGAAATTATGAATTTGATGTTTTAGGGTTTAGTAGATTAGAACCCTAACTTCAATTGGTAGAAACCCACAACTAAAAGTTTCATGTTTAGTTGTGAATTTCGGGTTCTGTGGATGTTGAAGATAGATGGGTATGCTGTAAATCCGTTTGTAAGTGCGCTAAACTATGGATTTTTGGGTTGATTTCTTGTATTGGTTTAACAAGATGGAAAAGAATAGGGTGAATTTTCAAATTTGTGCAGAGCTCATGTGCTGTCCGATTTTCTGGGAGTTATTGGCTTGTTGAAAAATTTTGAAACTTTTATTGTATGTTACCCAGGATATTAGGCAACTTCTGGTAAATTTTCATGAATTTTAGATGCGTAGTTTATAAGTTATGAATTTTTAATTGAAACTGCCCTGTTATTATGTGCGAAAAATTAGATGATGTTTGAATTACTGTGAGATATTGGGTTGGATATAAATTTTGAAATTTTTCCTGTAAATTTTTGAGGATGTATGGAAACGTTGTGTAAATTTTAATGAATTTTGGATGTGTATGTTATTAGTTATGAATTTTCTATTGAGACTACCCGGTTTTGGGTGCATGGTTTTCGGTTACTGTTTTAATTATTTTGAAGAATTTGTTTGGATAAAAATTATCAAAATATTACTGCATATTCCTCTTGATATGGGGTGATTGCTTGTAAACTTTTGTGAATTTGGTTGTGTATGCTATAAGTTATAAATTTTTGGATTTAATTCTCAGATTTTTGGTGTTTTGGCATACTATTTGAATTTTTGGAATGACGAGCCTTAAGAAAAATCATAAAATTTATATGTTAGAATCTATATATTATTTGTCAACGTCTTGCAAAGTTTGGCAAAGATTGGTTGTGTATGCTGTGCGTTATGAATTTTTGAGTTAAAGTACCTTGTTTAGTATAATTATGGGTTATTTGTACGTTTAATCCGTAAATTAGATATGAAAAGGTCATTGTTGAGCTTCCTAAGAGTTCTGATTGTGTGATAAAGTATGGAAAACTTGTGAAATCATTTTGGGTGGAATTATACCCTGTTTCGACTATGTATTGTTAAAAGTTGAGAAATCGAGCTTCTTGAGGAATAAAAATGTGATTATATGGATTTTATGATTTCATTAAGTTATGTTTTTGGGAAAAAAGATTCGTGTCTTACCCTGAGGTTATTACATGATGTTCTAGAGCTATAGCCATAGAAGTAGTTGTCTTTGTGTTTGGAGCTGTGTGAGTTGTTGGTTGGTACCTTGAGTGGGTACTGCCCGGTCCACCAATTGGCTCCTCAGTTTGTGTTATTTGAGAGTTGTGTGAGTCGTTGGTTGGTACCTTGAGTGGATACTGCACGATCCGCCAACTGGCTCCTCAGTTTGTGTTATTTGGAAGTTGTGTGGGTCCCTGATTTTTCAGGATGTGAATGTGACTCCACACTTTGTATTTTGAGGGCATCTACGTACTCTAAAGCGTTGGGTCCCCGGTTGGTACCTTGAGTGGGCATCGCCCGGTCTGCCAGGAAGCGTTTGTGACCGTTGTGTTTTGTGATGGTTTTTTTTGTGAGTCACAAGTTGATTTCCCCTAAACTAAAAGTTTTGCATTCAGTTAAGGATATGTGATGTGTTGTGAAATTGATTTTGGCTTGGATTTGGACTTTGGATATGTTATGGAATTAGTTTGGCTTGAATTTGGATTTTGGATATGATATGAAATTGGGTTTCGTTTGGATTTGAAATTTGGATAAGTTATAAAATTAATTTTGATCTTAGTTTTGGATTTTGGATTTGGTTTAGGATTTGAAGGTTCATTCAAAATATCTATGAGCTTGTGATTGATTTTGACATGCATATGTGATTGATAAGCATGTTTTAAGATACATGTTATGTATTTGTGGCTAGCATGTGAACTTTTGTGATGAAGTTGTTTTGATGTATGTGCCAATTATGGTTATGGGCAGGCCGTTAGATTGCTTAGCAGATTTTGCTTTCTTTAGAACTCTAGTGAGGACTATAAGTCCAAAGGACATGATTGGTATGGGACAATCATGGTTAGTTTAGTGAATAGACTAACAGTAGAGTTTATTTAGGGACTTAAGTGAAAACGAGGGTCCTTGAATCATACCTGGTATGGGACAAGTGCGACTAAGCTCCTTTAATTGCCCGTTCCATGACATAAATATGTTTGTGTGTGTTTATGATATTTGTGAACATATTAAATATGGAAGGTATGAGTTGATTTTGATTCTTGAAGCATATCCATGTTCTTGTGTCACCTTCTATATGCCATATGCTATGTTGTATTTATATGTCATAAGGTACATGTACTGTGTGATTATATATTAACCGGTTAACGTGCAAAGTGTAACAACGGAAAAAGTAAGGGTTATTCACTGGGCTCGGGGAGCTCATGACCTCACCATTTTTCATGTTTGGAAGCAAAAAGAGATCGCAAGGGCATTAAGAAAGCTAGCCAGCTGTCAAACACTTTTGAAGAACCTAGTTGGGAATGCAAACCTCGTTGTGTGTCTATGCTATGATTATGTTTAGTAAATACAGTTTTGAATGTATTTTTGGTTCACATATGTATAAGAACATTAGGGATACTGTTTAAGTATGTATGCAATACATGTTTTAGAACTACCTTGCCCGAACTTTAATTAGATTTCGATAAGAGCTTCCGCTGCTATCGCCCATTAATAGGTTAATTAAGTCTAAGAAATTTAGAGAGCCTTGTGGATGTCTCTAATCGGGCATCCATGGTGGTGACGCATCCGATCCCTTTGAGCGGGGTGTTATAGAAGTGGTATTAGAGCAATAATTCTACGACCTCTGACCTGTTGGGCTTGTGTGCACATGTGATGGACTATATGTTAGATGATGTGCATCTGTGTGATTCTGTGGATTATGTGTGCTCTACATGATTTGAGTTACAATGTGAATTTGTGTGACATGGAAATTGATATTGGAAATTTGGTGATGATAAGTTTCGAGGACGAAACTTATTTTAAGGGGGAAGGATGTAACGCCCCAAAATTTTTGTTACTTATTTTGAACTATGTGCGATATGTAAATTATGTGTATATTATACGCATTTTATTTTAGACACATGTGTGTATTTTGCGTTATTATTATTATTATATTTTTGGGAGTAATTAGAAGATATTATCATTTAGTAATTGTGCCCCCCCCCAAAAAAAAAGGAATAGAAGGAAGAGTCAAAAAAGGGGGCTTGACCCCCACAAAAAAAAGGATAAAGAAAGGGGGGATTTTTCTTTTCAATTGCACGTGATAATTATCAAAAGGGGAGGGGGCTTTGTTTTTCTTCTTTGGCACAAACACATACACCACGCACGCACAGAGAGGCAGAGAGGCAGAGAAGAGGAAGAAGAAGAAGAAGAAGGAGAGGAAGAAGAAGAGGAGAAAAAGAGAAAAAGTTTGAGTTTTGATTATTATTGTTGACCAAGGTGAGTAATTTTTGCCTTCTCCACTCTAAAAAATGAATTAGGGCAAGAAGAATTCGAAAATCTGGGGTTCGAATCTGAGAAACCAATGGAGAATTGAACATTGAAATTATAAATTTGATATTTTAGGGTTTAGTAGAATAGAACCCTAACTTTAATTGGTAGAAACCCACAATTAAAAGTTTCATGTTTAGTTGTAAATTTCAGGTTGTGTGAATGTTGAAGATGGATGGGTATGCTATGAATCCATTTGTATGTGTGCTGAACTATGGATTTTTGGGTTGATTTCTTGTATTGGTTTAACAAGATGGAAAAGAATAGAGTGAATTTTCGGATTTGTGCAGAGCTCGTGTACTATCTGATTTTCTAGGAGTTATTGGCTTGTTGAAAAATTCTGAAACTTTTATTGTATGTTATCCAGGATACTAGGCAACTTCTGGTAAATTTTCATGAATTTTAGATGTGTAGTTTATAACTTATGAATTTTTGACTGAAACTGCCCTATTATTATGTGCAAAAAGTCAGATGATGTTTGAATTACTGTGAGTTATTGGATTGGATATAAATTATGAAATTTTTACTGTTAAATTTCTAAGGATGTCTGAAAAATTTCTATAGAGTTTGATGAATTTTGGATGTGTATGTTGGGAGTTATGAATTTTCTATTGAGACTACCCGGTTTTGGGCGTATGGTTTTCGGTTACTATTTTAATTATTTTGAAGGATTTGTTTAGATAAAAATTATCAAAATATTACTGTATATTCCTCTTGATATGGGGTGATTTCTTGTAAACTTTTGTGAATTTTGGTTGTGTGCGCTATAGGTTATGAATTGTTGGCTTTAATTCTCAGATTTTTGGTATTTTGGCATACTGTTTGAATTTCTGGAGTGATGGACCTTGAGAAAAATCATGAAATTTATATGTTAGAATCTATATGTTATTTGTCAATTTCCTGCAAAGTGTGGTGAAGATTGGATGTGTATGCTGTGCGTTATGAATTTTTGAGTTAAAGTACCTTGTTTAGTGTAATTATGGGTTATTTGTAAGTTTAATCCGTAAATTAGATATGAAAAGGCCATTGTTGAGCTTCCTAAGAATTCTGATTGTGTGATGAAGTATGGAAAGCTTGTGAAATTATTTTGGATGGAATTATGTCCTGTTTCGACTATATATTGTTAAAAGTTGAGAAATCGAGCTTCTTGAGGAATAAAAATGTGATTACATGGATTTTATGATTTCATTAAGTTATGTTTTTGGGGAAAAAGATTCGTGTCTTGCCCTGAGGCTATTACATGATGTTCTAGAGCTATGGCCATAAAAGTAGTTGTCTTTGAGTTTGGAGTTGTGTGAGTTATTGGTTGGTACCTTGAGTGGGTACTGCCCGGTCCGCCAATTGGCTCCTCAGTTTGTGTTATTTGGGAGCTGTGTGAGTCGTTGATTGGTACCTTGAGTGGACACTACCCGGTCCACCAATTGGCTCCTCAATTTGTGTTATTTGGAAGCTGTGTGGGTCTCTGATTTTTCAGGATGTGAATGTGACTCCACAGTTTGTGTTTTGAGGGCGTCTACGTACTCTAGAGCATTGGGTCCCTGGTTGGTACCATGAGTGGGCATCGGCTGGTCCGCCAGGAAGCGTTTGTGACCTTTGTATTTTGTGATAGTTCTTTTTGTGAGTTATGAGTTGATTTCCCCTAAACTAAAAGTTTTGCATTCAGTTAAGAATATCTAATGTGTTGTGAAATTGGTTTTGGCTTGGATTTGGACTTTGGATATGTTATGGAATTAGTTTGGCTTGGATTTGGATTTTGGATATGATATGAAATTGAATTTTGTTTGGATTTGAAATTTGGATAAGTTATGAAATTAATTTTAATCTTAGTTTTGGATTTCGGATTTGGTTTAGGATTTGAAGGTTCATTCAAAATATCTATGAGCTTGTGATTGATTTTGACATGCATATATGATTGATAAGCATGTTTTAAGATACATGTTATGTGTTTATGGCTAGCATATGAACTTTTGTGAAAAAGTTGTTTTGATGTATGTGCCAATTATGGTTATGGGCAGGCCGTTAGGTTGCTTAGTAGATTTTGCTTTCTTTTAGACTCTAGTGAGAACTATGAGTTCAAAGGACATGATTGGTATGGGACAATCATGGTTGGTTTAGATAATAGACTAACAGCAGAGTTTGTTTGGGGATTTAAGTGAAAACGAGGGTCCTTGAATCGTACCTGGTATGGGACAAGTACGACTAAGCTACTCTAATTGCCCGTTCCATGACATAAATATGTTTGTGTGTGTTTGTGATATTTGTGAACATATTAAATATGGAAGGTATGAGTTGATTTTGATTCTTGAAGCATATGCATGTTCTTATGTCACTTTCTATGTGCCATATGCCATGTTGTATTTATATGTCATAAGATACGTGTACTGTGTGATTATATGTTAAACAGTTAATGTGCAAAGTGTAACAACGGGGAAAGTAAGGGTTATTCACTGGGCTCGGGGAGCTCATGACCTCACTATTTTTCAGGTTTGGAAGCAAAAAGAGATCGTAACGGCATTAAGAAAGCTAGCTAGCTGTGAAACACTTTTGAAGAACCTAGTTGGAAATGCAAGCCTCGTTGTATGTCTATGCTATGATTATGTTTAGTAAATACAGTTTTGAATGTATTTTTGGTTTGCATATGTGTAAGAACATTATGGATACTGTTTAAGTATGTATGTAATACATGTTTTAGAACTACCTTGCCCGAACTTTAATTAGATTTCGATAAGAGCTTCCGCTGCTATCGCCCATTAATAGGTTAATTAAGTCTAAGAAATTTAGAGAGCCTTGTGGATGTTCCTAATCAGGCATCCACGGCGGTGACGCGTCTGCCCCCTTCGGGTGGGGCGTTACATGAACTCTCACTCCCATCTTTGTTCTTGCTCTACAACCTCCCTTGTTTGAACGCTTTTACCACCTTACTTGCAATCACATGCCTCTCATTACCATCTGTATCCTTATGATCTAGTGTCATCTTATTCTCTGTGACAACCTACAAATCCCATTCATCGAGCATCTCATTCTCATCTAACTCCTCATCTGATGATACTTCAACTGACTCCATATGCTCATCTCCTCTAAAGTCACTATCCTCACTATTTGACTCCAAATCTTCATCTATGTCAATCCTTACTATTGACAAATCTTACTCTGAGTAGGTGAGTTGTAACTGATCATTCATGGGCTCAGCTGTGCTCTCTTTTCTTCTTATTGTTGTCATAGAAGAAGGTTCAGATTGCCTCTTCTCACCTGCAATTGGGCTAGTTTGAGACCTTGCCAAGGGTCTTCTTGGGGCTAACACCAATTGGGATAGACCTTTAGTAAGTTGTGATGAGGAAAAAGGCGGTCTTATTAAGGTTGCCATCAACTGGGATAGGCCTTTAGTAAGAGGTTGTGATGAGGAAGGAGGTGCAGTGGGGACAGGTGCGTTGGATGTTCTAGGACTGTTCATAGGTTAAGAAGAAGTCTCTGGTTGCTTTGATGAGGGATGTCTTTCACTATTCATAGCTTTAGAAGAGTTTTTTTGAGATTGTAATGAGGAAGCAGAAGCATGTTATTGGGTTTGTTGTTCTCCATGATTGCTGAGACTGACAGACAGTGCGTTTTCTTTTGCTACGCTCGGTACGGCCAAAAGGGTCTCCTTATTTTTAATTTCTATCTCCGAAATGTGGAAGTTGCTTTTATTGCATGCGGACTACCTTTTAATCTGGCTTGTCCTGATGTAATTGGGTCTCTCATGTATATATAGATGATGAGGTCACAATCAAATAATCAGCCCACACTCCAGCTTCAGTCAAGGTTGGCTTGGTTATAGGTTCACATGAGCTTCAGATTGCACAGTCCCTTTTTCTTTTGTGTTTTGCAAATTGTCCGAACTTTCCACCACTTTTTGCAGTTGACTAGGCTCATGCAAATTAACTATATAAATAGGGATCACAAAAGTCCTTCACGACTCCCACTTATAAACTAACATTACCCAATCATTATCATAATTAACTGGCCACCTTCGATTCTCTCTCCTAGGTAGATACCATTTAAATCCAGCATACTTAGGAAATATTACTCCCTATTCCACAGCTACTACCTTCACATCCCTAAACAGATCTATGGCTTGTTAGTTATCCAAATTCACATTAAATATGGTAAGCATTCTATCCTTTTAATGAACCACTAAATTCTTAGTTACCTGTTCAAACAAGATTACAATCCTCTCTTTATAACATTTAAATGCCAAAAACAAATAAAGTGTGCAACAGACAAAGTTGAAGCCCTAAATTCATACTTCAGATGCAAAATTAAAAGAAATTCTTGGTAAATTTATCTCTAATTTGAAGGTTCAGCTCCTTCCACAACATGGAATCATATATAGTAACTTCCTCACATTACTTTGCATTTAAACAGAGTGTTGCAACCACAACCAAACTAAAACCCTAAAAATTAATAGGGATCAAATTCAAAATATTTTCAAAATAAATTGTGAAACAGACAATTCCTGAGCTATTCAAACTCCAATTATTAGGTATAACCACAAATTCACCAAATCAGTTCAAATCCTAGAAATTAACTGACCTGTAAAGAAATTAGCTTTCAACATCATAATCAACTTCATCCATCACTAAATTGAACACAAAAAACAAGACCAAGTCCACGGCAAAGTGACAACGAAGATCAACGGAACACCAGATGCATCAAAGACATGCGAGAAGAGGAAAACCATGCACCATCATTGTATGCTAATGTTAACTCCACAAATTGTAGTGCACTTGAACTCCTTCCTTGTTAACAATGGCAAAGATCTTCACAATTGCATGCACAGTGGTGGAGTTGAGAGAAGGATGGAGAAGGGGGAAAGAGCAAGAGAGATAACTGAGGGTTTGGGCCTTCTGGGCTATGCGAGGCTCCAATTGGTAGGTATATTTCTTTCCCTAACCATGAAAATAAGGGTTATTTAGTAATTTAACATTTCAGGCGACCCTTGAACTCGAAAAAGCAGTGTTTAATAGTTTCATCAATATTAAAGGTACTTCAAAATCAATTCCTAAATTAAGGGACCCTTAAAATAATTTACATAAAAGAAGAGGTACCCATTTGTAATTTTTTGTTTCTTGGAATATGAAATGGAAGGTTGAGGTTCCTAGTTATGCAAAGGACTTTTTGTTTGACGAGGATGTCGCAGGTTATCCCACAAAAATGGAGTTTGGTCAAGAAACATGTTTGTGAATTGTGACAGGGCAGTGTATGACTAGGATGAGGAGGGTTTGCTACATATTATTTCGAATTGCCCATTTGCAACTACTTTGTGGTCTTCTTGCAACTTTACGGCGGCTATTTTACAGATATAACAATCTGCGACAAAAAGAGTAAACGAGGAAAAGCTAAAACTTGGCTTAGCAATGTAGGGAGGCTTTGGTGGGCATAAAGCTGAGGCATTGCGTGATGAATACAGAAGAGTGGATGAAGATTTGCTTCAAGGCTCGCACACACAGCTAAGAGAGCACGTCATTCAACCTTGGCAATGACCATCTCTAAATAGGGGGAAATTTTATTTTGATGCAACAATTCAAGGAGATTAAGTGCGTTGGCATCGAGGTTGTAGCTTACAATAATGAAGATCATGTTTGCAGTTGCTTGGTGAATAGATCGCAGCACATTATTACAGGCTTAAGTAGCGAAGAAGCATGCTTGAAAGTAGGCATTCCTAAATTCTGGGTTCATATGAGAGGAACTTTGTCGGAGGAATCTCTAAGATAGATTGCCTTTAAGAAATGTTAAGAAAACCGACCCAGTGATCCACCTGATCATGGGATCATGGGGAGTGGGCTAATGGGTCAATCGGTTCGACCGGTTGGAATGGAGTTAAACTGGTTAACCCAGTTTACCGTTGACCCGGATTGGACCGACATGACCCGGTTGATCATCTAGCTGACATTATCTTTTCCCCCTTAAATTTAAGGTATTTGTTAATTAAAAAAAATAAAATGAGAAAAATATTACATGTAGTCAAAGCCTTGCACTTTTATTGTGCTGATTCTCTGTGGACTTTAGTTAGACCTGACAAAACTGATCCGATGTTCAAAACCCGAACCGAACGACCCGGACCCATACCCGACCCAATACCAGAAATATGCTCACCCGAAAGTGGACCCGAAACTCGAATTGACCCAAGCCGAATCATACCCAATCCGAAATTTTCTACAAAGTTGCTTGTCTTGGCATCACGAGTGTATTTGACCAAAAATTAGTTGATCCGAAATCGACCCGAACCGAACCATACCTGACCCAAACCAAAACGACCCGAAATGTCACTTAACCCGAACATGATCCAACCCGAACTTGACTCGTCCCGTACTCGAACCGAATGACCCATTTGTTATGCCTAACTTTAGTTATGTTTGTCATATGCTTTTTATGTCAAGATTCTTACAAGCATTTCTCCCATGAACTAAATATAAAATTAGATTTTAAAAAAAGAAATATAACAACAGAGAAAACCCAATCTCAAAACATAAGAAACCAGGAGGGGGTTGAGAGGACAGATTGAATTGGCCCAAACAATAACTAAAGGGGGTCAAGCCCAATGTTCCCAACCCATTTACACATTCTCACTGGCCACACCAAATAGCAAAATAAAAAACAAAAAAAACCGCCTGCATATAAATTATGGAGGTTGCCAAGCAAAACCCTAGGTTGTAGTCGAGTCCTTGAAATACAATACCACTAAGCTTTTAAATTTTGTCAAATTTACCACTATACTATTTTCTTTATCATTTATGTCATTGTAGTTTATGTTTTGGTCAAAAATGGCACTCTAAGCCTTTGATGACCGGCTAGTGTAAATTTTCTTTCCTTTTGTTATTTATTTATTTTTGCTCTTTTTGCTTTAATGGTAAAATTTATTCCCCCTCCATAGCTGATGAAAAGCTCAAGCCTTCGAATTCTACCTTCACGCTCCTCTTTCTCCTTCTTCATGATCCTAAACATCACCATTTTCAAGGTCATCTCTCATGACTGCTTTTAAATTCTTGCTTCAAATTTGTTTTTAGAATCATATTGGGGCTCTAGGTATGCAAAAAGAATTCGATTGGAAGCTCCTTTCAGCAATAGCATGAAAAAAAATATACAGTTCACTATAATTATGTATTTTGCTAAAAATTTCATAAAATTGCATAATGTTTCCTTAGTCACACTATATTCATGTCTAATATATTTTTCATTCTTAGTTGATAAAAAATGAGAATTTTTTAGTTTACTAGGTTTTGAGAGTGTAAGGCACTTTCAAGTTTGAGTCGTAAATATATTTTTGTACTGAAGGAAAGAATTAGAGTATGCAGATTGTGTGCTTGAGCTTCCATGAATTATTTTTTCTTTTTTTGTCCATTTATAGCTAATAAGCATTGAAAGAAATAGAAAAATCAATTAAAATCATATCACAAATTGATTAAAATTATGCATCAGCTACTGTCAACAGGAGCTTTCAATGGCCTTTTGATCAAAATCTATTTTATAGTGGCATGAATGGCAAAAATCAAAGTGCAGTGGCAAAATTGAACAAAAGTAGAAGTATAGTGACATATCAATTCAAGAACTCGGTTGTAGTCTCTAGAACCCGTTCGTCATATGGAGCTACTGCCTGCCTCCCTTCTGTTCCACTGTGAACCTTCAGCCTTCCGTGTTTAATTTTAGCATCAATTTTTCTAGTCTTCCCCCCCCCACCCCCCTCATTCTCTCTCTTCCTTGTTTAATATTGAATCACCAACTACGAAGCCGCAAAAGGAAGGTCCATTTAGAATGGACATCACCAATCGACACAGAAGTAGCTTGTGTTGCCGGTTTTTTTGGGGGGGGGGGCGCTGGGCAACCGAGGGGTTGTTTTTTGAAATTTGGAATTATACTGAAAACTCCGGTCCAACCCCAGTTTAGCTGGGTCACGAGTTCACCGGGTTGCCCGGGGTTAGGCCAGTTTTTTCCGGTTTGATAGCTCAAATGGGTTGATGCACATTTCAGACTGGTTTGTATAGCGGTTTCCGGGTGAACCGATCGGACCATCCGGTCCGGTCCGGTCCGGTTCCCTTAACATTGCCTTTAAGTTACGTAAGGCATGGGTGAAGTTAAAAATACATGTAATAGGCTTTGAGTAACCAGAGAGGAAATTAACTTCCAAGTACATTTTGTACTCAACAAAGAATTCAGAGGAAAAATCACTGCCAGGTACCCCACTTTGTGTGGAAATCATAACTAAGGGACCATATTATTAGAATATATTTAAAAGTACACAATATTATGTGGAAACTATTTTAAGGGGACCATTCACTGTTTACATTATCTTTTAAGCCCTTAAAATTTTTCATATTTACAAATCTACCCTCAATCCTTAAAACTTACTTTCGAAAAATTAAAATTTGTGTTTGTGGTTTTTTGCTTACTAATAGATCTCGCGGTTCTCTTTCATCTGGTATCAGAGCCACGTGCACAAAAATAATTAAAATTATTAAGTTAATTAATGACTAATTAAGCTAATTAACTATGATTAGCTAAGATTAATACTTCTGCTTGCTCTGGACCTAAGTATTCACATATTGTTCATTCATCGGAAGGAAATATCTCATTACCACCTCAACTAAACTATATCACTGATATAATTTTAGAATTAAAGGCTGAATTAGCTAAAATTAAGACTAAACTGAAAGACCTTAAGAATCAGTTAACTGTTGTGCATCTTTCTCTTATTAACGAAGTTAGATATAGTGAAAAAGCTAGTCCTAGAATTAGCACTCTTTTTCAGCATAAATATCTAAAATTTAAAAAATAAGATTCAATTTCCTTTACAAGAGATAAAAATTCAAAAAGAAATAGGAGAACAATCTGGAGAAAAATCGACTGAAAAGAAAGAAAAAGAAGATGGAGTATAAGCAACATTCCCTTGAAGAACTACAAAAAATGTTTGATAAAGAACAAAATCTCGAAGAACCAAACAAAATCATGAGCGCTATTAGTGATAAATATGATGTTTTATCTGATGATAATGAAGAGACTAATAATGTCCAATTAGAAGAAGAAATATATCAGCAAATGAATCTTATTAAGCTTGATGATCTTAATGCATTACCATTAGAAGAAATTAAATGAAAATTAGATAGAAAATATGGTAAAATGATTGCGAAAAATGAGATTAACGAAATCGGAGAAGAAATTGACTTACATGAAACAGAGAGTAATCTTGTTAATAATGTCGTTCCTAAACCTGAAGAATTTGGTGAACCTTCCAGAAGAAATACTCATTTCTTAAGACCTAGGTATGTTCCTACAGGACGAACAAGCAATTTTTCCTTCGAGTTTATCCCAAGAAAAACTACCACCTATGAAGAAATTGGTCTTACCCCAATTAGCCAAACTGGATATATCTTAAAACATTGATGGAGCCCGTAATCGAGAAGAAATATTTGAGCATTGGAAAAGAGGAATGAACAGGGTTTTAAACCTAAATACTACATGGACTGCGGCAAATTTTCTAAATTACATTGAACATAGTTTCTCTGGCACTGTAGCTGACTGGTATGATTCATTAAGTGAAGATGGTAAAAATACATTAAGAACGATGGAAACACCAACTGCTATATTTAGAAGTTTGTGTAAAGAAATTGAAACTGAATTCATCGAAGATAAAATCGATTCTGAAGAAAAAGCACGAGAATGGCAAAGAAAAATTAACAACATAGAACTATGAGATATGAGATACCTAGAAAATTATATTGCAGAATTCAGTCAACATTATTACAAAATTAGGCATAATGAAACTAATCTTGGCATGTTCTATGATAAGTTGTCATATCCTATAAATTCTATAATTAATGAAAAATACATGATATGGTTTGAAAGAACAGATGTTGTACATACCCTTGGTTCGAGAATTTCCTATCTACGGAAATGGGTCAATGAACAATGCCTTGATCTGCAAAAACAAAAGAAAATTAAGAAGCAGTTCTTAACTTGCTGGGATTCACCTCACCAGTGGGGAAAAGAACCTGAGAAAAGAAGAAAAAGCAAATTCTATAAGAAAAAGAGCTTTAACAAGCAGAGAGGCGAAAAATATAGAAGAAAATATTACAACAAACCGATTTCTAAAAAGCGTAGATTTTTTAGGAAGGCTGCCTATTGCCCGGCAGGGAAAAATAGTTGCAAATGCTGGGCATGTGGAAAAGTATGGCATTATGTTAATGAATGCAAAAACAGAAAGAATAACAAACTTATTGAAATATTGGGAAGCCTAGATTATGTTGAGTTTAGTGAAGATGAGGCTTTAGACCTAGCCCTAGGTAATAACAAAGGAATTGTTGAAATCATAGAGGACAATGAATATGAAGAAAGTGATTATGAGGAAACTATCCATATGATGGAAAGTGATCTCCAAGGAGAAGAGTTTGTAGTTGACAATGATCATGAAGAAGTCAAAGGAGATTGGGTTCTACCCATAATCCAAAAAGATATGATCCATAAAAAAATCTATTTTTCAATTAAAAAGCAAATATGTATGTGAAATGATGGAAGGAGACATGGAAATAAAGGATTGTGAGTATGATATTGGGGAAGTTAATCTTATTAATTAGAAGAATATCCTTAAGTATAATAAAGATAGAAAATATAGGTACATCTATGTCGGAAGTGTCCAAGTTCAAATCACTCCATTACAATATTATGGTAAAGATATAGATCTTTACGCTTTACTCTGTGATATTAGGCATATCAAATTTAATAATCAGATAAGTACAGGGATAAAAATCAATTTATGTAATGTGTCAATAGGTTTCAACTGTCGACCTGAATATTACGTAAGTCTAAAAGATGAATTTGCAAAAAACTTCCTATCCTTTAAGATAAAAACAGTTGGGATGGACATGAAAAGAGGAGGATATCCTTTAAAGAAATTTTGAAAAATTATCTACAAGCTAAATAATACGATAGACCCTAAGACTAAGGTAATAATGATAGAAGCAGAAAAATTTGAGAGTCCTACCCCCATGCAAAAGATCTAGAGGATCAAGTCCAATTCACAGGAGATAAAAATCGATCGATCTTGGATATCTAACTTTATCAATCCTACAAAGATTAATGAGAAAAATATAATAAAAATTGATGAGGAAGGTAAGAGCACCATTAAACCTCAACTATTAAGAAGCGTGAGTACAAGATCAGATTAGGGAGAAGGATCTTCATCCACTAGAGAAGAGCTTAAAGAAGATGATACAATTAGCCTAACCAGTGAAATGCGTAGAATGAGTTTTGAGGCTGCAAGACCCAGTCTAGATCAATTAATGAGTCTAGATAGAAAAGTAATTGGGTATAAAACTAAAACTGTCAGTGAGCCTATCTATGAAGATGAATAAGTCAAAAATATAACTATGAAAATATCCTATGAAACTACCAACACAAATCCTAATAGCATTTATATACCAACAAAGATATGTTTGGAAGGATATAATAAAATATGAATTATGTGCTTACATAGATAGTGGTTGTTCTGTATGCTTTGGAAAAAGATCATTATTTCCTGAATTTCTGTGGAAAAGAGCTAAAAATCCTTTACAAGTAAAGATAGCTGATAATAGTGTTATGAGCCACAATGAAGTCATAGAAGGATTATTCATAGAATTAGGAGGAGTTCAATGTATTATACCAATTCTATGGGCTATTGATCAACCCTCTCATTATATGATTATTGGAAATAATTTTCAAAGATTATATTCTCCTTACACTCAGACTATAAACCAACTAATATTTACAATTAATGGTCACTCAGTTCCTATTGAAAAATTAAGGCTTACACTCATCAGAAAATTGAATTTACACGCAGCCAGCGTGGTGAGAATGTAATGCCTGCACAGCGAGAAGTAGCACTAACAATTTCAGTACTCGAATTATCTGTTAAAGAGCAGATTGTTGAACAACAAGAACAATTATGTAAAGAACTCTACTCTGATAACCCTCTAAAATTTTGGAATAAAGACAAAACATTTGCTAAAATGACTTTACTAAATCCCAACTCTATCATTCGAGTCAAACAAATGGTGTATACCCACCAGGATATCCAAAAATTTGATAAACAAATTAAAGAACTTCTTGACAAAGGATTAATTAGAAACAGTAAGAGTCCTTATACTAGTCCTACTTTCATGGTAAGAAATCATGTTGAAAAAAAAAGAAGAAAAATTAGAATGGTAGTCAATTACAAAAAGCTTAATGATAATATTGTCTTTGATGGTTATTATATTCCTAACAAAACAGTCCTTTTCAACAAAATTCAAGGAGCCTCTTGGTTCTCGAAAATGAATTGCAAGAGTGATTATTGGCAGATAAAAATGGATGAAGAAAGTATTCCTTTAACTGTATTTAGTACCCCACAAGGACATTATGAATTGATAGTAATGCCATTTGGTTTTAAAAATACACCTCAAATATTCCAGAGAAGAATGGATAATATCTTCAAATATTTTAATCATTGTTGTCTGATATACATTGATGATATCTTTATCTTTTTCAAAACCATAGAGCAGCATAAACATGATGTATTAGCTATTACCCAAAGATGCATTAACCATGGTATTATATTAGAAAAAAACAAGTGCATTTATGCTGAATAAGAAATTAAATTTTTAGGTTTAGAAATAAAAGTTGGACAGACTATTCTATAAAAACATATTCTAGAAAAAATAGAAAATTTTCCTGAAAAAATTGAAGATAGAAAGCAACTAGAAAGGTTTCTAGGGTGCCTTACCTATGCTTCCGATTTCATTAAAGATTTAGCTAAACTAAGAAAACCATTACAGCAAAAACTCAAGAAAGATGTTAGCTGGAGATGGACTATTAATGATACAAAGATTGTTCAAAATTTCAAGAAGATGTGTAAAAATCTTCCTATCCTTAATTTGCCTAACGAAGAAGATGATTTAATTCTTGAGACAGATGCCAACAATGAGCACTGAAGTGTGGTACTCAAAATCAAAGAAGGAGAAAAACTCTGCAAATATTGCAGTGGAAACTTTAATAAAGTAGAATGCAACTATCCCACGATGGGAAAAGAAATTCTTGCAGTCATAAGGGGAATTGAAAAATTCTTAATCTTTTTAGCCCCTAAACTTTTTCTCATTCGAACTGATTGCAAAGGAATACTCGGTTTTGTGAAAAAGAATTTATCAAATATGCAAGCGTAAGGGCAACTCCTGCGTTGGAAATTATGACTTAACTAGTTTTTCTTCTCTATTGAACATATACAGGGATCGAAAAACTCTCTGGCAGACAGTCCAACTCGAGAACTCGCCAATGGTGATCATCAAAGCCGACCTCCTGCCAGAAAAGGAGGAAATTCTTAATGAAATGCCACTTCTATTAGAACGGGTTATACTTTCTAGTAAAGTCCTTAGTGATAACTTGGAATTCCATACAAAAAGTAGATCACACTTTTCTCTACTTTCTACTACCTACCTAATAGTTCAAAGATTTTCCCTTCTAGAATTATAAATTAGCTATTTTCGGTGTCCTTATGATATCCAAGAAAAAATAAGTTCTCATATCCAAGAAAAATGGTTCAATGAGTGGTATGCAGCCTGCATCGACTTTTTTCATCATTATTCCTATGATATTTGGGAGTCTTGGAGTACAACAATCTATTTTCCCGATAGATCTGGAGTCGGTGGCATTTGTTTTCTAGCCAATTCATTATCTCCCCGTGATCCTGTCTTCAAAGCTTGGAAGTATGGAATGGTACTTTACTTATTAGAAGTTCCAGATCCAAATTTTCCATTTTTCTCAACCTTAACTAAGTTCCAGCAATACATATTCAAAATATTCCATTGGATTCTTAAATCTCTTGAAGGACCAACAAAAATTTCAGTTTGCAGATACCTAACTTTGAAAGTTTACAGCGCCCTGATTGAATATGAAAATGAAAAAGCCAAACCAGCCCATTATCTTGTCCAACTCGTTGATTGCGACGATCCCAGTGATTAACGACAAAATTGGATTCATGGAGATCCGGTAAATGTAGTTGTTGATCCTGCATTAGCAAGGGCTATTGGATTTTTTAACATTTATCATCAATGTTGGGCACTGATCGAAAAAGGAAAAACGTTAATGCATTGTGGAAACACTACTTTCGCCTATAGTAACGAGTTCGAAGGTTATATGAAAGTGGATGGTGCAGAATCTGAAGATATTTTTGATTATCTCTTTGATGTTGGAGTTGGAAAATTCTCATCAGAAAACGAGAAAAAATATCTCCTTGAATTATTTGAAGAATGGATCCAGAGTATCTTAAGCAAATTAATGAAGATTTTGATGATTACCCAGATAATGATGGTCTGGAAGATATAATTGGAGATGAAGGCATACAGAATCTCAATAATGATGACTAATCTTGTCATCATTAAAATTTCTGAAAAAGCTGTCCTATTATTGTACTACTTTGACAAGTATCTGGTCTGTAAAATAAAGTGTGTACTATAGCCGACAGTGTACTGTGGACAACTGTAACAATGTGAAAAATCTTTATTTACTGTAGCCTTTAGGATATCCTATGTACCCATCCCCTCTATAAATAGAGAGGTCGAGAGCTGAGAGAAATACGGTCATTTGAGCATTCTTGAGTAAGAGAGAAGTTAGGATTCTCCATTTTTCCATGAGCAAGCATCTCTAATGATCTTAGCTTAAGTTTCTCTTCACGACATTCCATTGTAATATAACCACTTTCAAGCTTTTAATAAAAGAAGTTTCCCAATAGGGAACGTTATCCAATTGAACCTTATGTCTTAAATATTATAAGTTCTTGATTAAAGATCCACTATCCTTGAAAAAGATTAAAAACTTGATTAGTGACTACGATCTGAGGTAGGATACGAAAGAGATCTGTGATGTACCTGATCTAAAGAAGGTGAGGTTGACATTAGCAATCTCTATAAACCGGAAGTTAGAGGAACGCCGGAATCCAGCGCCGACTACGTTCAGGTAACGGTCGAAACTCTCTAATTAAGTTTTAATTATTTTGTTAAGCATGGTGGGCCTATATTCACAGAAATTATAATATATAAGATATAAGTAGTAAATTATGATAACTAATACCAGTAAAATCATTATAAGAAGTGAAATCAGTTAAAACAAACATATCTTCTGAAAAAACCCCTAAAAATAGCTTATTTACACGTTTTTCCTATTCCATGGACTATTTTGCAATTTCTGAAAGTTCAGGAACTAAGTTGCAAAGAAAAACTTCAGCCAGTAACTCGTTCGAAAAAATATTATCCCCTATTAATAGTTTACCCAAAATAATAGGTACTTTGGAATACATGCTAAAGACATTGAACCCTAATAATTATTTCCAGAGAATTAAGGTACCCCAGAGTCACAAATTGAAATTCAGAACATACTGTTAGGAAAAGGAGCATATATCCAGAGTTGCTAAGACAAAAAGAAGGGAAAAATCTAATCACCGACTCAAGTTAAAATTAAACTTGGGACTTAGAAGACAACAGTGTCCAGCATGGTACCCAAGGTCTGGACTATGTTGGAGGACATCAAGTTAGAGACATGTTCTTCAAGATGCTTCTTGGCGTCTTGCCTTCCCACATTTGCAATTGCTAACTTCTCTGGGGGCAACTCGTCCTCTTCTTGAACTGCTTTATTGTACTTGATGGCTAGGTTCAGCATTTCCTGCAAAAATTCCGCAGGCGGTAAGGAAATCTACCAACATATATCAGAGCGTATGCTACATAAGGGCACAAGAGGTCAACAGCTACTTCGGTTGAATCAAGATCATGCAGGTTCAACTTAAAATAGATCCACCTCCTCCAAGGTCTGTTTGGTTGGAAGTTGTTCAGTTTGACAATGAATTACATCTACAATGTCGACATAAACAGCGGGCTCAATTGGGAAAACATAAATACAAATACTACCATAGCCAAGTACTGTTACACTGACTCGGTGCTGTCCACTTTGCTATTTCAAAGGGGTTCGTTATCCGAACCAGTGTCAAAAATGTTGAGCTTCAAACATACATACAAAAAAAGGTATCCAAGTAAAATGTAGGCCCCAATTGAAATTTTTTTTTTAGGATGTATGATTTGGTAGGCTGATGGGGGTTCCACACAATACATGCTTACTATATTTCCATCAGGCGTCTTTGAAACACAGCTAACAAGCAGCTGTTCCCACAAAAAGACATGCGAAAGGAACACAGAAAGAAATCACTCTTAGCAGTACTATGCTCCTCATCCTTGTACAATTTTTTTTGCATTGGAATAACCAAATGCTACCGAGTTTCTTGCCTCTTTCACTTCCCCATCAACCCTATAGCTTTGATTTTAATTTGCCACCATCTATAATAGATATACTGCTAAGGACACGGATGAATTACAGTCATCTATGTATTAGGCACTGGAGACAACGTAGAATCAGCTGAACATCTTAAGTAAAGAAACTCATGAAACCTTCACTGACCTGGACGGTCTGCTCATTGGTCTTAGAATGAACATCAAATCTCTGAAGTGTTAAACCATCGGTCCACTTCTTTTTGTGAAGATTCAGTAGCATCTTCTCTTCAAGTTCATTCTTCCTGTAGTTGATGGCTATGGAGTAATAGTGTCTGTTTAATCCATGGATCAATGCCTGGAAAAGAAGCCTAATCAGAAAGGAGACGACACACAAAATGCAACTAAATTCAGGATGGACAAAATGCACAATTAGATCAGCACACACCTGAATTGATGGTTTGTTAAGATGTCCAAGGTTTGAAGTAGTCTGCCGAGGCTCTTGACCAAGCATCATGGTCTGGGGGTTGATCAGACGGAAGGCATCAATAACTACCTTCCCCTTGACACTCTGGATAGGATCCACCACCACAGCAACAGCTCGTTGATTTAAAGCTTCAAAACTCTGAGGATTTTGCTAGACTCAGTTACTAGTCTGAACTCAAGGCATGCTAGTGAATAGCGATCGTATTTCTAGAGAAAATGCAATATAACAATTTGCAGCAATGGATTGTCCAAATCGTATTGTTTCTTTTGGTCCAACCGAGAACAGATATATGATAAAATGTAAAAAAACACAATACAAGACATAAAAGCCCAACCCAAGAAAAATACCACTAGTTCTTGCAAGTCTTATCTTTTGGCATTACTCGATAAATCCTTGCTTTTGTTCACCAAGAAATCCATCTCAAAATAATTGTCCCAGGTCTATATGAGATAGACTAAATAACATTGGGAAGAAGATGCCATGAGAAATTTACAACAAAAATGCCATTGTACAAGAAAGTATAACTATTTTAGGAGCAAATCAAAATAGAAAGCAGGTCTATTAAGAAGGAAAGAGAAACAAACATAAAGCGCTAAAAGAATAAAACAAAATACTTTCATAGGGAGTAAGCACGTTCAAGAAGTTTTTTCATGTACAACACAACCTGTAAAATCATACTACTATGGGCCTGTTCTTTTCGTGGGTAAATTGGGGTGGGTAAAAGGGTGGAGTGGGTTGAAGCAGGTTGAGATAGGTTGAAGTATGTTGAACTGGGTTGGAGTAGGTTGAAGTGGATTGGATTTTTTTATGTGATAAATTGAACTTGGTTAAAATAGTGAAAGTGGGTTAAAGTCGGTTGAAGTGGGTTGAAGTCGGTTGAAGTAGGTCGAAGTGGGTTGAGATTGGTATTTTGGAATTGACCCATGAAAAGAACAGGCCCTATGAAACCAGATGAAGCAACATTCCCTATCAGAGCCATCTCAAAAATTGACAGACATAAAACAGAATACATTTCATATGATAAAAGGGGGAATTTATATAGTACAGAACCACTGTATCTAGTAAATTGCTCAAAGTAATATAACAAGCAAAAAAGATGACTAAATGTTCAAGTATGGTAGACACAAACACATCATGTCAGGGAAATGGAGACACCGAAGTCAGATCATCAAAGTGGCCAACTACATCAAGCATGAAGTCTAAATATCTTAAATGATAGTATCCACCAGAAATAACATTGAATAAACCACAGCTTAAGTCTTTTAATAACAAATACCTGCTGAGTGTTGATGTCCACACCAGAGAGCCAACAGCCAAATCCAGGATGTGAATGGTACCATCCAACAACCATCTCGGGCCTACAACACAAAGAAAATAAAAATTTAAGATCAGAAAACACTATTCACATATCGATAAATCAACAAATAAGGGTAAAAGAATGTAGAAGGCACCAAGAGGATTGGTTTGCAGTACCAGGATCCTTCGCAGAATAAAGACTAAAGGAAAGACTGGATGGAAAAATGCAAATTAACACATCATGGGCACAGAGCGGCCCACTCAGAATAAAAGGCCTAGCAGTTAGCCCCTATAACATGTGCTTTGGGTTAGGATTCTTCAAGGAACAGGCTTCTACAGCTTATAACAGATGCAATATATGAATGTCTCCCAGATATGACACAATCCGAAAAAATGGAACAGTTGCCAGAAGTTCTGCAGAAAAATAGAGATGATACTTCCATCTTATCTCAAAACATAGTATACATCCATCTTAACATCTTTCATTTGTCTCAAATTCTAATGTCCTACTGGTTTCTATCTAGGGATGTTGAGATAAACTATTTTTATCTGTTGCTCATACAAACATAGCTTCTAAAACCCAACTACTTGTTATTACCAGCAATTTCTAATATTCCTAGAAGGCAACAGAGACAAGAAATAATCACTTAACAACTTAAGAAAATACTCTGTTTAGCAACGAAATGAACAAGAAGCATAACTAACCTTGCTGCCCAGGGCCCAACCTAGGAAGGTCGAGATTCAAGGAGAATAGGATATTAATGATGGAGTTTCCCAATTCCCGATGTTTGTATATAAGTTCAAATCTCCTCCTCCTTACAATCTATCATCAACATCATCATTCACTGGAAACAAGATTATCTAGAAGAAATTTACAATTTGTAAAATCCTTATCCAGAAAATAGAAAACCCAGAATTTGGAGCTTCTAAGTAGGTAACTCAGCTTGCAGAAATAGTCTTAGGCCCTGTTCTTTTCAACTACTTTTTGCAGAGCTTACGAAAGTGAATTTATTTGAACTTACTCATGCTGATCTGAGCTTATTTTTGTTGAATTGAACTTATTTATGCAGAACTTATCTAAAACTTATTTTCATTGAATTATGAACTTTTTGTTGAACTGAACTGTTTACGCCCAATTAAACTTACAAAAACTAATTTTTGTTGATTTGAATTTATTTGGCTGACATGAACTTACGTATGCTGACTGAACTTATATGAACTTATTTTTGTTGAACTCAACGTATCTGAACTTTTTTCTGCTCAACTGCATTTATTTGAACTTATCTAGACTTATTCTGAAAATACAAATAATAATAAATCGAAAAGAGCAGGCCTTCAATCATTTCTAAGGATGAAACTAGTTCCCATGCTCGGTTCACACATTTCAACTGCCACACTTGTCCTACTCATGCATAGAATAGGGTAGCAGAAGCTCTCAAACATGAAGAATCCTTTAAGAACAAGAGCAAAGGGCCACAAGATGTAGACGACAATTTTTAACACATACAACAAAAACGAGGAAAAAAGGAACAAGAGCAGACGGCCTCAAGATGTACATGACAATACAACTAACTGCCACTGATTGGGACAGAGGCAGACAAGTTATACAATCATATAATCAATTCAATGACTTTTACATAAGTTAAGAAAACATGACCGGAAAGAAAACAACTATGAATAAATAAATAAGTAAAAAGAAGGTTGCAAGGCACACACAAGAAATCAGGCACCAAAATGGGAGCCTAAGATGTATAAATAAGTCAATTAGAAGGGCAGAATAAATAAATAAGAAAGCCAGAAAAAGTCAAACAGAAAAATTATCACCAGAAAACTGTTCACTAAGTCAAAAGCATAAATGCACAAGACCCTTAGGAGAAAAGCATATTGTAGGCAAGTCACAACAGATGCATCTATCAGCATTAATCATTTGGAGTGGCCTACAAAGCCTGACCCGTGGCGCGGCAGAGCGGAGCCAAGCAAAAAGCTTGTTAGTTATCCAAGCCGAGCTCGAGCCTTATGAATCGAATCTAGGCGCGTCGGCTCAGCAAGCCTAAACCAACCGAACTAACAAGCCTAGCAAGCTTCCACAAATCTTGTTGAGAAACAAATATTATTTTGAATAATTAAGCTTTCTATGCAATAGTAATTACTTTGACTAAAAACTTTTGTTTACGATCACACTGTCACGACAATATAGTGTACTTTTACCTCCAAATCCAACTTCTCCCTCCTTTCTTCTTGCTCACTTGTTTATAAGTTAGACTTTCATATGCTCATATGCTCATGTAAAGACACAATTAGAGTAACTACACAACTTGTACAAGTTTACACTCCTAACCTTATCAACCATTGACTAATGATGCCAGAAACCCATCAAGTATCAATGACAAGACAATTACCATCGTCCTATGACTATATATTAAGGTAAGATCACCAATCCTTTGTAACTTATTTGGAACCTCATTATAAATCTGAACTTTTGGAAGCAAGGTCCATATCCAAGTCCTAAAAGGTTAAGCCTTTATATGAGCCTCAAACAAATCAGACTTAGGCTCAAAGCGATAAAGACTTTGATAGCCAACATTGGGCTTGAGTCCTAAACAAGCCTTGAACAAGGCGAGCCTAGGCTCGAGCCTTTGACGACCCAAGCTCAAGCTTAATTTTGCCAAGCTGCATAGCCACAAGCCGAGCTTGCCGAGCGACAAGTCGAGCTCGAGCTAAATGTCAACTCACAAGCCAAGCTTTGAGCTTGGCACGCTTAGGCTAGGCTCAACTCAAATAGACCCCTACGAATCATTGCTCAAGGAAATAATTTGCCGTCCTAATATGCAAACTATATAGGCAAGTTTCTTGCCTTGCTTGAAAACCCAAAAGAAGAGATAAAAAGAAAGCTTCCATGCCCTTCCATTTTACAAACAACAAGAATATCTACTACGAGTCCTGTCATAGGCAAGATCTTGGGAGCTCAAAATGTAGACAAGACAGTCTTACACTTCAAGGCATAGACACTTAGAGACATTGTTTCCAAAGACTTAGTTCGAAAACCATTTTTGAACGGTAACATAGTAGAAGAAGACGGATGCTTGTCAAGTAGTAGCACTAAAAGTGGTAGTAGTGTAATAATTTGTGCTTGGACATCACGTACATTTGTCTGTATTTCTAGACGTTGCTAATTGGCCCAAATTCTATCCTTCAAGAAAGGTTTTCAATTGCCAAGATCTAACTTCAACCAGAAGCAAGACACAACCAACATTAGCAACTTGAAATTGACCCAAATCTTTTCCCTTTACTTCATGAATAATCATCTCCAAAAAGGTTAAGCGACAGAATTTAGTCCCACACCATAGAAATGAAACTGGCAGAACTTTAAGTCTGTATTTCTAAACAACATAAACCAGAATCATACAAGGCCAGCAGAAATTGCTGAAAATTAATTAGAAAAACAATACTGTATTTCATAAAAGGTCACAACATTATATGCTGGAAATCATCAACTACCCTAGAAAGTTGCCCCAAAAAAAATAGCAAAACATCAACCTATTTATATGAAACCACCGACCCTAACCGAGGACATCTACATAAGTGCTAAATGGAAGGGTTTTTGAGCAGATGAATAAGCCCCCATAAGAAGAGCCTCGCCAACCAAACAGTGTATACTTGGTCTCAGAAATAATATTTAATCTCTTCATGTTTCAAAGGCAACAATACCCTGGAAACTTCAGGTCTACTTCAATTCCACTTCTACTCCCAAAATTCCAACACAAATTCTTCGGATAAACAGACTGTCACCAGCACAACTCAGCAATATGAAGAAACAAAGGTTGCGATACCATTGATGCAGAATGATATTTCTATTCTCAATCAAAATAAATTTCAAAAATTTAGTCTATCAAATTATGATGCCCAACCATACTTTAATTAAACCACCAGCACAGGAGATCTAATAAAACCATTAAATTACAACGATTTTTGTGTTGAGCAATAACCTTCATAAGAGGAGCCTTGTAAAAGTTACGAGCACAACTTAGCAACGTCACCAAACACAGGATGCGATAACATTAAGGAACAACGATACTTCGACTCCCAATCAAATCAATTTCAAGGATTCAATCTATCAAATTAGGATTTACAATTGCCTATTTTTCAATATCCTATCTAATAAACTTAGTATCTTACTATTTTGACCAAGAAGAATCCCAAAATAATTAACGAGTGCAACAAAATTGGCATTATCCTTAAAAGTATCTGCCATTAAAAACTCCAAATTTCAATTTGCGTCAACAATGATAGTAAAAAGGCACACTCAGACCTTGCCAGTACTGAAGCAGTGCTAATTAGGACAGCAAGCAACAGAGACCCCTCTACGATTGGAAGTCGCACATAATATAAATCTGATACTAGCTCATTTAAGTTGTCATTTCAAAAGCCCGAGGTTGCTGTTGTGTTGACAGGAAGAGCTGCAAAAACAGTATCTTTTGAGGCTAATGAGGACAAGGTAGATCATGAGACAAGTTCCAGATGAGTTTGTGAACCTCACCTATATCTAATTCCAACGTCCATCATTTATTCTAACCTCTTTGCGTAATCCATGTTTCTCCTCTCATTTTCATCCTTCTTCTTTGACTTCTGTACTTGCTCTTTCTGTAGGTTTCCTCAATTCTTCAATTCAATAATATTTGTGTACTTTTGTATTCCTTCATTTCCCCTAAGGATATATATTTCTAAAGCAAGCCCATGCTTTGAACTCAGCTTTGACTGTCCTTCAGAGCACGATAATAGTGTGATAATGTCAACATATTCAAGCCACAAGCACGGCAAGTTTTTTAAACACTCCTGCCAAAAAAAGTTTAGGGCATCCCCTGCATTATATTCCTAACAAATCAAAATCTGCTAGCCTATATACTACCCCAAATCAAAACTCACGTTCTCAGCAGAATACGTGAACTCTATAAATTGCCTGCCTGCATTGTTTTAATTATTTCAATAGCAATCGAATGGATATTAGCCGGAGCAAACGCAGACCCAATATCTAGAAGTGATGTAGTGATAGAGATCATAATGGTATCAAATAGTAAAGTTGAAACCAACATCCACACGTACATCTTCTTCAGAAGCCTTTGGTTCATCTAAATCTTCATCACTTCTACTTGTCTTTCGTAGATTTTTAAGTGCTTTCTCCATTCAGGCATTTCCACATGTCCAGTGTCGAAAGCCCTTAGGGTGCTTAATTTCCTCGGACTAGACATTTATCATTTTGAGTCACTAATATTTTCCACCTAGTCGTTGACAAATTCATATCTCATCTTCTATTTTCAGACTAATTTCTAAGTTACATCCTCCTATGACTAAATTCTATTAGCATGATACGTGAGCTTGATCACAAAATCACAGATTTTTTCAGCCCAAACAATACCAAGGCGAAACAGAAACGCAAGATATTGCACACATACAAATGAAACAAGAAAATCCACGATCGCAGATGCAAGAAATACCTTCCCGTCTGCTTGAGCATATCAAGCATATTAGTCTGGAACACATGGTCAACAGCTTCAACACTAACACCCGTCCCACTTTGTGGCATTGCAAACACATCAACAACCCTAACAGTGTACTCATCAACGAATTCACCCAACATGAGCCCCATAACTTCCATAGGCACACCAGCTCTTCCTAAAACCCCAAATTCCAAATCGCAAGCATCAAATCAAAATGAGCGTTGTCGCAATATGATTAGAATTTCTGGAAGTAGTAATGGGAAAATAGGGGGTTGTAAACTTACCGTGTTTAAGCATCTTTAGCAGAGCAAGGGAAGAGATGTAGACTTGCTCGGAGGTGTCTAGGGTTGGCGAATCAGGCGGTGGGTGGCCCAGCGCCCCTCCGGCGCCGGCGAACATTCTTGTCAATCTGTCCATAGCTATTTTTCTCTCTAAAAGTCTCTCTTTCTCTCTCTTGCTGAATCTTGAGGTTCAACAACTCAATTTCTTTTCCTCCAACACGCCTTCATCAGCAGAAATTTAATCTCCTTTTACGGAGCACATGAAGCGGTGAGTCAAAAGCGTGGTTCACAAATGAAAGCCTATCACGTTTCACACCCTCTTATGAGTTCGGGTGGTAATTGGGCGGGTATGCAGAAAATTCATAAACATATATATCTAGTGTAGTATGTATTCTATAATTATGTAGTAGACGTGCACTCAATACTTAATATTATATTTTTTTCTACAGTGATATATCTTTGTTGTTCTACAGTATACCTTTTTCTTGTTGTAGTGTACCTTTGTTTCCTGTAATGTATCTTTTCTTACTTGTAGTGTATCTTTTCTTATCTATAGTGTACCTTTTGTTCCCTGCAGTGTGTCTTTTTCTAATCGGTTGGCTTGGGAGAATTACGAAAATATTTGTTAGATTGGGAGAAATAAAATAGGTCCTTAACCCAATTATATGATGCCCCTTATATGGTACATAAGTATGTATGTACCTAAGCATGGTACATAAGTATGTGCCTTAGAATTACTGAGTATGGGTGGCTTTAACCGTACCCTTATTCATATCTATTTTAAAAATTAATACCCATACACATATCCATATTCATACCCATCAGTTGTTGTAAAGTTATACACATACTTATACCTATTGGGTCCAGCAGGTAAGCGGGTTTTATTCGGGTACATATAAACCAAAAAGAATTAAATCTATTTTACGTATATATTCAACATCAAATCGCTAATACATTGCATTAATGCAAAGCTTCCAACAACATATCACATCACGTCGAATACAACTAAAAATTTATCAATCAAAGCAACAAATTAGCACTTAATAGTTACAGTTTCTAACGAAATGTTCAACCGCAGTCTTGGATACTATACAACTAAAGTAACTAACAAAACATCCAAGTATGAGTAACAAATTAAAACTTTAAACAAACGGCTACGGATTTTATATGGGGCGGATGTGAGGTGGGTACAGGGTGGACATTAATGAAACATATATGGGGTGGTATGGGGTAAATAGAACCTATACCCATACTCTTACCTATACTCATATCTATTTTAGTAATACCGGCACCATATCCTTTTTTTTTCATTTTCACCACTCATACCCATACTAACTGGGGCCGGTTTTGCGGGTTTTAAGCAGGAACGAGTTTTTTACGGGCCCTACTTATGAGCTAGCATATACAATAGTGAGCCAAAAATTTGACTCACAAGTGGGGGATTACATCCTCTACATCAACCTATTATCAAATTTTTGGCTTGCAAGTTTTATTCCTCATAATGCAAGGCTCACAAAATAAAATATCACTCATAGACACATTCTCCAACACAACTTTCCTATTAAAGCCCAAAAAAAATGAAAAAACTAATTAAAACAAAAAAACCCCCCAAAAAAGCAAAGAGGAAAGCTAGCAAGCTGGCTCGCCACTCGGAGCCTCATCCGCGAGCCACATCCGAGTTCGAGCGTTGTAAACATCGCGAGCCACACGACCTAGCTCCTGAGACACGCGAGCCTTGCGCTGCGCATAAGAGCATGTATAATGGTAAGCCAACTTGTTAGCTCACCAGTAACAACCTACCAGTTCCACATCAACTTTTCAACCAACTTTTTGACTCATAAGTCTTCCGCTTTCCAACACAAAGCTTAGCACTTTAACTTTCCACATGAAATAATGTCTATAGATCCCATGATCAAACATATTTAATTAAGTATTCTTTTATTTTCTTTTATTATTTATGTGAATAAATTGTGAATAATAATTTTAAAAATTTCTAAGAAATCAAATAATTATTTTATGATAATAAAATCAGAACAATTATCATTAATTTGGTAATATAAATATTATTTTAAGATTAAAAACACCTCCTCCCTCTCTCTTCCGTTTCTCTCTCATCCCACCCCTAGCATCTGTTCGTCTTCTTCTTCTTTGCCTCATCTGCCCATTTCTCTGCTTTTCTTTCCACTCTGCCTATCCTGCTGCCCCTCTCGTCATAGAAATCCCCCAACTCACTCACTCACTCAATGCTTTCTTCAATCAAAAAATAAAATAAATAAAATCGTGAATGTTAGCCAATGTCATGGTTAGTTCCTCTCTCCCCTTTCTCCTTCATCTATTTTTGTGATTCATCTTCTCCATCTTTCTACCCACCATGGCCATGGCTATTTCTTCTTTACCCTGAAATCATTTTTAAAAAAAAAAGGTTAAAGCCTAACCCACAAAAATGAGAAAGCTAGGGAGCACATGCAGCACATGACTCATGAGGCAAAAAGGAGGGGAGAGAAAGGGGGTGATGCTGGGGGATATCTGCAACAGTTGGCTCATGGCGCATGGGTCGCGGGCACTTTTTTCCCTTGCTTTTTTATTTTCTTAAATATTTTTATTAGTTTTTTTAAATTCTAAAAATAAAGTTGTTTATTATAGAGTGGGTGCATGAGTATTATTTTATTTGATGAGTCAAAGTTATGAACTTGCATTGTGGGGAGGAAAACTTGCGAGGCCAAAAATTGACTCATGGGATAATGTGGAATGAGTAGGTCCCCTTAATAAGCCAAAAAACTGGCTCACCATTGGAAATGCTCTCAGCTCACCACCTGCAACCATCCCTCGAGCCCCTCGCTCTCCTCCCCTACTGCACGTCTTTCGAGCGGTACCCGGCTCACTTGCGAGCTAAATTTGGCTCATGAGCATGCCGTTGCACTTGGTCTAAGCCTTTGTGGTTCACAAGCATTCCTCTCTTCAATGTAACCATGTGCAATGGTGAGTCAAATTTTTGACTAACTATTAAGGGCCTACTATCTGCACATCAGCTTTTAAGCCAACTTTTTGGGTCACTAAAATACAATGCTCACAACTTTGTCTTATTACAAAAAATAATACCCATAGGCCCTACTACGTAACATACTTTATTGATTTTTTTTTTTATGATGTGCAATTGTTTAAGTTAATAAACATAATTTTCTATCTTTGAAAAATAATTATGGTTTTTTAAGTTAATAAAAATATTTTGGCTATCTTTTAAAAAATGATGAACAAATTAAATTATGAGTAAACATATAAATAAATTAAAAAAACATATATAGTGATTTTTAATAGTGTTATTCCTCCAGATAATAGCATATGTATGCTCATTTTTTCAGCAAACAATAAGAAAATCATCAAATTTTATATAAAATTTTCCTTCAAAAATAGTCCAGAAGAAAATATGGCTTTAAAAGACAGGCCCAAACTTTTTTTATTACTTACCCAATCCATAAACCAAATCCTAGCAATTGTCCCAAAAAAACGAGTTAAACACCAAAATTACGTCGTTTTGGTGTGAATAGGGCCAAAAAAAGGAACGACCAGCTCATCTCGTAGTTGCTCGATGAGACAGGTCGCTCACTCACTCCAGCTGATTTTTCGCTCGCATGCCCCGGTTGCGCCTATTCTAAGGCTTACAAATTTGAGGCATCACGTAAAATAATATCCGTAAATCCCATAACTAAACATGATTAGAAAATTTTAATATTTTATTTTGTTTCATCATTTATGTTAATAAGTTGTGAAAAATAATTTGCACATAATAATCTTAAAACATGATTAATCAAGTATGACTTATTTTAAAAAAAATACAAAAGGTTGACTTAAAAAAATACAACCACATATTCAAGTTAAAAAAATACAACACAAGAGTTTGACTAATTAAAAAAATACAAAACAAGAGATCCACATGGAGAAAAAATTACAAGAGTTCGACATTAAATATATATATATATATATATATATATATCTATATTATATTATATATATATATATATATAAGTATATATATATATATATATATATATTCACCACACACATACATATATATATAATATATATATATATATATATATATATATATATATATATATATATATATATATATATATATATACATACATACATACATACATACATACATATATAATATATATATATATATATATATATATTATATCTATATATATATATATTATATATATATATATATAAACAGGAAAGATATAGAGTATCACCCTCATCTTTATCATTGCCGTGCAAACTTTTGCTTCCATATTTCTTCAATCAAGTCCGCTTCGAGACATGCATGTGTTTTGGGGTTGCGAACTTCTATCGTTCTTTGAAAGTAAGTTTAATGGCACAGATAACACTCACGTCGAACATTGGGCTCCGAGAAAGTACCCTCCACACTGTCATAGTCAAAAACAAGTTCCTAGTTATTTCATTCGTTTCAACAATCATGTTATGAAATATCACATATGTTTTCATTATAATACCAATGTTCTTTTTCCTTCATGAATCAAGTGGGGTCACAGATTATGGCAAATTGAGCTTGCAGCACACCAAATGCTCGCTTTATGTTTTTCCTAACCAACTCTTTATGTTCAACTAAGAGTTTTGCCTTTGGACCTTGCCGACATGGATAGTTTAACGAATGTCAGCCACTTCGAATGAATACCATCTGAAAGAAGATATCATATTTTGTACTCATGACTATTGACAACATACTCACATCTAGGAGCCTGCTCTTCATACAATTACTTGAAAACAAGCAAGTGCTTAAGCATATTTATATAGATGAGAATTTTCGACAACCCGAAGAACGCATGCCATATCCAAAGATTATAGGATGCGACCATTTCTAGGATGGCATCCTATAAATTCGTTTCACAAACAATGCTTTACAAGCTGCTTGATAATCCTTCCACTCTCAATGCATGCAACCAATGCTTCCCAACACACTGGAAAAATCACATGCCTCCGCGACTTTCAATAGACGATCAACATTGGCTTGATTTGATTTTCTCAACTACTCTTCCCCAAATACCACTATGATGCCTAAGGAAAACTCCTTCAAGCACTTCATGCAGTGCTTACACCAATTTTTAAGTATATATCCACACAATTGCCTGCTAAACCATTGATAAGTATCCGTATGGCTGTTGTACACTTAGTGGCGTCAACACACGCTTTGTCATCACACCGTACCTCAGCTGAAAAACATTCTACATGTTGCCAAAAGCCTCCAAAATGTGGAGAAATAAGTGATTTTGCATTCTAAATCTATGATGAAAATGATGTTCATTGTAAACAAAACCTTCTGCAAAGTATTCTTTCTATTAGCGATCATGTGTTTGTTCTCGATCTCTCCTAATACATCTTTTCTTTGCTCAAGGCCTAGGAGAAAAAGGTCTCATCTCTTGTGTAGCTTGCCTATGCTTGAGAAGGAATGTCATCTCTTGCACATCTAGTTCATCGTCGAGTAATTCTTCCATAATGGGCACAATAACTTCTTTATCTGAATCTTTGATTATGAAAGTCAAACCACCTAATAAGGATGACAAGGAGCAGGAGGAGGATTCTTCCACAAGCGCCAAAACATCATTATCAAAATTTTTCGTTGTCAAGCACATGTGTAACTTGTAATGATTAAACGTTAACATAATTTAGAGTACTCATTTGTTTAAACAAGAAGCACAATAATTTTCATTTCATAAGAAAACATGATTACAACAGTTAAGGTTTAATGTAACACATGTAAATAAAAGTTATATTAGACTCTTATAGCCTAAGTGGATACAAATTATTGGAACTAATTCTTCGTATTATCAAAATCAAAGGGGGGAGGACATATTACTCATTTGCTAGTTGTTGTGCCATTCTCTTGCATCTGATCTCTTCTTCCTCTTCGCATAACAAGCGGCATCTTCCAAAGACATCCTTGTGAGGTCCATCTATTGGAGTTTGCTTCAAAAGGAAGAGAAAGAAACCCATTTTTCAACCACTTGACATATTTTCTTTGAGCAAGTCATGTTTTTATAGCCTAGCCCTTCTTGACCTACTAGAAAGCAAAGTGAGCAGAGGACTCTCTAGCTCACACATGCACGCACATGCTGCTTATACACACAAAAATATGTCAAGTGTGTATCCATTACTGATTTATTTCGATTATTATAATTATCCTTGTGACCTCCTAAAAACAGAGCTGACGAGAATGGGCATGGGCATGGGCTTGGGCTTGGGCTCTTATTTAAATATCCTTATGGATCAAAGATAAGTTAATTAATTTAGTGAGTATCCATTACTGATTTATTTCGATCATTACAATTATTTTCATCATAATCAGTGTTGATTTTAGTCCACTAAATGAACATAATTAGTGTTGATTTTTCTGCACCAAATTAGCATACTTAATGCTGATTTTTCTCCACAAAATCAACCTCTTTATCTTTGTCTTTTTTATTGTTATTCTCTCACTATAAATTCATCCCCTGCTATTCTTTCAAACGCACAAAAAACAAACACTCCTCCGGACTCTTTGCTCTGGGCAATTGTTAAGCAATCATCAATATTGTTCATTCCAGTACACCGTTTCGACAACTAGTCATGTATCCTTGGAGATCGATTGCTCACGAGTCCCTGGTGTGTGGTTGGGGGACCAAATTCGATTTTAGGGCAGTGGTTTACTATGCCACGGCTTCATTTCCTTTCTCAAATCAAATAAGCTGCTTATTCACTATTAGTCAAAACACCTATTTTTTCCGAACATGTTATAACCGAAATTGTTTGTGACTAATGGCTAAATCAACAAATATACTTGCTGCTTTGTGTCTGCCTAAAAATCTCTAAACTGAATGTGAATAATTATCGTAAGTGGGTTGATAAAATTGAATTTTTGCTTACTCGATCTGGGGTTGATTATGCCTTAACTGTTGAAGAGGCTCCTCAAGGATCTAAAAAGAGTCATGAGAAGGATAATAAAACTTGTTGTGGTCTACTTTTGTATCATATGACCGATTTAATGTACCGCATTTATAGTAAGATACAAACTGCTATGAAATTATGGGAAGCTCTTAAGTCTAAGTATGACTCTGAAGGTACTGAGTTTAAGAGATATGCTTGCAGTAGGTGGTTGTCAGTTAAAATGACTGCTGATAAACTTATTCTTGAACAAGTTTATAAATATGAAAATTTATGTGCTGAAATATTGGCTGAGGTTATGAAAACATGTGATATCTTCAAGCTAATTACTTACTAGATAAATTGCCTCCTTCATGGTCTAATTATATCAACACCACGAAGCATAAAGAAAAGGACTTTAAACTTGAAAAACTAATTGCTCATATTAAGATTGAAGACCATAACTGAATTCAATCCAAAGGACTAAGGGACCAAAAGGGAATGGATTAAGTTAGTTTCATGCGAAGAGGCACAATAACAAGTTCAAGGGACAGGGATCCAGCTGAAAGAAATTCGAAGTCAAGTGTTATGTATGTGGCAAATATTGATATCCAGTGAAAGATTGTCATAAAGGGTTTAGACCTGCGGGTAACAAGTCCACAGAGAACAAAGTTCAAGCCAATCTAACTAAAGATGTCATTATTGTCGTACTCTCAGATGTAAACATGGTAAGTGAGTCAGTTGAGTGGGTGGTCAATTCTCTAGCCGCTCAACACATATGCACTAATAGGGGCCTTTTTCAAGAATATGAAAAGGTTGCTCGAGGTGAAAGTGTATATATGGGTAACTCTACTTCTGTATCAGTCCTTGATAAGGCAAGCTTTCTCTTAAACTAAATTCTAAAAAAATTCTTTCACTTCAAAATGTATTTCCTGCTCCAGATATTTATCAAAACCTTGTTTCTGCTGATCTTTCAAATAGGGTTGGAGTTAGAGTTACTTTTGATTATGGAAAAGTTATTCTACGAATGGTGGTGAATTCGTGAGCATGTGATTTGTAATGGGAGGCTCTTTGTGCTTGATCTTGTTACTAAGAATAAGATGAATGCTTCTATTGCTTATATTATTTAGTCTACCTCCTTATGGCATACTAGACTAGGACATGTGAACATCGTGTCTATAAAAAGGCTTAAATAATTAAATCCAATTCTTACATTTAGCAATTGTGATTTTGATAAATGTGAAATATTTATGGAGGCTAAACACCCAAGAAACCCTTTAATAAAAATGTAAATCGGATCTCAAATTTGTTAGAACTTATTCATAGTGACCTAAGTGAGCTCAAAAACACCATGAGCAGAGGAAGAAAAAAGTATTATATTACTTTTGTCGATGACTGCTCTAGGTACTACAGTACATTTGCTGACAAGTAAAGATGAGGTTGTAGAGAAATTCTTGATTTACAAAGTTGAAGTAGAAAATCAATTGGACTAAAAAATCAAGAGAGTTAAGTCTGATGGAAAAGGAGAGTATGATACCACCTCCCTTAAGAAATATTATGAAGAACAAGGGACTATTTATGAGTTGACTACCCCTTATAACCCACAACAGAATAATATATCTGAAAGAAAGAATATGACCCTCAAAGGCCTAATGAATGCCATGCATATTAGTTTAGGAATGCCCGTAAACATGTAGGGAGAACCGCTCTCATATGCTTGCTACTTGTTAAATAGAGTTCCACACAAGAGGCTAGCCAAAACTCCATATGAGTTGTAGAGGGGCTTTGCTCCTAACCTAAACTACATTAAAGTATGGCGGTGCTTGCCCTAGGTAGGACTTCCTGATTTTCAAATAAATAAAATTGATCCCAAAACTATTGTTGCTATCTTTATTGGTCATGCTTATAATAGGTTGCATGTAGATTTATTCTAAAAGATGGTTATGGCTTTAGCGCCATTAGGAAGACTAGAGATACGAAACGTTTTGAGCATATTTTTTCTATGAAAACTTCTATGGATAAGTGTTTACTTATTGCATCTGCATCATGTCATAACATTACATCATTTAGTAATCTAGACCAATAACCTAGAAGGAGTAAAAGGGCTAGAACTGAGGCTACCTTTGGACTTGACTTTGTCACTGCTTTAGATAGATATACTAAATGAGCAAACTGTGAATGTGTATCTTATAGAAGAGGGTCCAAAGACTTATAAGGAAGCTATGGAGTCAATAAATGCTAATTTCTAGAAAGAGGCTACTAATAGTGAACTAGAGTCCCTTATGGCCAGTGGAAATTGGACTTTGACTAACCTTCCTAGGGATTGCAAAACACTTGAGAGTAAATGGGTACTCAAAACAAAATTGAGAACTGGTGGAACCATAGACAAGTTTAAAGCTAGGCTTATGGTTCAGGGGTTTAACTAGAAAAAGGGTTTAGATTACCTTAAAACCCACTCCTTTGTAACTAAGGTTGCTACAATCATGCATTGATAGTATTGCATCCATTTATAATATTGTTGTGCACCAAACAGATGTCAAAATAACATTTTTAAATGATGATCTTGTGAAAGAGATATACATGAAGCAACTAGAGGGCTTTGTCATTTCTGAACAAGAGCATGAGGTATGAAACTTATTAAGTCTTTATATGGACTAAACCAAGCTCTAAAGCAAAGGTATGAAAATTTTGACTCTACTTACTTCAAATGGCTTTCATGTCAATGATTCTGATGCATATGTATATTCAAAACTTGATAAGCATGATTGTGTAATCATTTGTTTATATGTGGATGATATGCTTATCTTTAGTGTAAGCCTGGTTGTTGTTAATGCTACTAAGTCTTTTCTTAGTACATGTTTTGATATAAAAGACTTGGGAGGTGTCAATGTTATTATTAGCATTAAATAAGTAGGATCCAAGAGGGTATAGGTCTTAACCAATCTCACTCTGTTAAGAAGATACTCAAAAACTTTTGGTCAATTTGACTGTACTCTAGTATGGACCCCCTGTAATCCTAGTTTTCATTTGAAAAAGAATAAAGGTGATAGTACATCACAAAGTCAGCTTGCCAAGATATATACACAACCCTAATAATAATCACTAGAATTCCCTAATTAGACTTTTTAAATATTTAAAGGGGACCATTAACTGGGGATAGCATTTTAAGACCTCTCATGCTATGTTGGAGGGTCATTGTAATGCTAACTAGGTGTCTAATAATGATGAAATTAATTCAACCAGTGGAAATGTGTTTACTTTAGCTCGTGGTGCTATAGCTTGAAAATCATCCAAGCAAACTTTTGCTACTAAGTCAACAATGGAATATGAGTTTATTGCTTTAGAATTGGCAGAGTGGTTACAAGGCCTCCTGGCTCATACTCCACCATTGGTGGGAAATCCAACTCTATCAGTATCCATGCTTTTGACTTAGGGCCATGTATAGTAGTGCTTAACAAACAAGCCTACAACAAAAAGAGGAGATATATTCGTTTAAGGCTCAAAATTGTGAGAAATCTAATGGGAGATAATGTGATATCACTTCAATATGTAAAATCAGAAAGGAATCTTACAGATCCTTTCATCAAAGGCCTTTATAGAAGTGAAGGCCTTTATAGAAGTGTAGTGCTGGTGTAAGCACCAGGAATGTGACTTATGCCCATTGAGGGAGTAAATCGTGATGGACAACCATCTTGGACAAGAGTCAAAGTTTAATGGGTCAAACAATATCATGAAAAAACTTAAAATTTGTACTACAATACATTCCTAAGAATATAACAAGTAGTATCTATACTTATTATCTATTGCGTTACAGACGAACCTCAGGTTCTTAATAAGTCCATAGCCTCAATGGTAGTGCATGATCCTATGCACTTAATGGAACTCACTTATGTGAATGTAGGGGTCGATGCCCACCCCTTGTAAGAGTTTTTGGGCTAAAGACTCTCTGGAACATTGATGAGAATCTAGGCATTAACGCAAGAGCTTTAATACATAAACATTATGTGAGGATTTTTTATTTTAATGAAAAATGATTATGTACAGTTTAATCTTTACAAACACCATTCGGGTGTAATATTTTCACACCCTAATGGATGTAAGACAGATTTGTAAACGCTAAGTACTAATTCAAGTTCAAGGCATTGGTATCTGTACATTTTTCCTTCTATTACCCAGAACTTCCTATTCCTTCATTTTCACTTCCTTTGAATTATGTGGGAGAATTTTGGAGTTTGCTTCAAAAGAAAGAGGAAAAAACCTATTTTTTAAGTGTCCCACATAGAATTTTTTCTTTGAGCAAGTTATGTTTTTATAGCCTAGTCCTTCTTGACCTCCTCGAAACCAAAGTAGGTAGAGGAGTCTCTAGTCCACATGCATGCGTGCCCCGCCCGCTCGCCGTGCTGGACCAGGCTATGGGCATGGGCATGGGCTTTTATTGACTATCCTTTTGGGTCAAAGATCAGTTGATTAGTTCGGCGAGTATCCATTAGTGATATCATTTCCATTATTACAACTATTCTCATCATAATTAATGTTGATTTCTCTATACCCAAACAGCGCTGATTTTTCTCTACCAGTCAACATAATTAGTGTTGATTTTTCTCCAAAATATCAGCCTCTTTATCTTTGCCTTTTTTGTTATTATTCTGTCACTATAAATTCAGCACCCTACTATAGTTTCAAACATATAGAAACCAAACACTCCTCTTGTAGTCTCTCTTGACCTCTTTATTCTGGGTGACTGTTCAATGATCCTCAATGTTGTTCTTTCCTATACACCGTTCGGACTACTAGTTGTGTATCCCTGGAGAACAATTCCTGGCGAGTCATCGATGTGCTATTAGGGAAGTAAATTCGACTTTATAGCAGCGATCTATCACACCCTAACTTCATTTCCTTTCTCAAATTAGCTAGGTTTGTTTATTCACTATTAGTTGCAACATCCATTTTTTTCTAGCACCATGATTATTATTTTTTTTTATTACATTGTCTCCTTAAGATGTTGTAACCTCACCTTCGACTGTGTCTTCATCTCCTTGTATTTGTGATGCTCATCTCTTGGAAAACGACATCTTAAGCTGCTATTGCCTTCTTGTTAACTGCAATAACCAAATCTTTGAAGATTGGGGCCTTGTCAATAGTAAGATCATCCAATGTCTTGAAATGGTTAAACACCAAATCAACTACCATGTTGTTTGGCCTTTTCCTTGGCCTTTCTCTTCCTAGATTTTCTCCCCTCAAATCGGACACTCTCATCCATCTTCTTGCCCTAGTTCTTTTCACCCGGAGGTACAGTCTTAGAGTTCCCCTTTATCTCACATATTTTGGACCTTTTTAACAATCCTATCTGAGGTTGAAGCACAAATCTTTTTTCCACTTTAGTTAGTCCTTAAGCATTTTATACCAATGCTCTAAATCATATCTCTTCCCAACTCAGTTCAGATATGTCTTGTAATGCCTCCAATCACTAACTAACTTGTTAGTTTGGACTAAATAATCACTAGTAGTTAACACAATAGACGACTAAAAATTGGAAGCATTACTATCACCCTAAGCTGGAAAAGGCTAAGATTATAGCTAAGAGAACAAGCAAAGATTATTTAAACTAAGTAGAAAAAATAACTATGAAAATTTAGCTTACTTCTAAGTTTAACTTTGTATGATGTAAACAATCTTGCAATAACCAAAAATGTAGTTAGACACACTACTTAAATATGTCACACCTTGCGTGGTCACTTCTAAAGTATGTACACATGTCAATGGGTCTTAAAGGTGTAGCAATCCTTGGTGAATATCACTGTGAGCTTCTAGACATTATTTGATCACATAAAATGTACCGATTGTCAGCTACTTCTTGCTTCTATCTCACCCACAAAGAGGAAAACTATACACTAATGAATTACTTAAAACAAAAATCTAAAAACATTTCAAAGAATGACCCAAAGCTTAATACGTTTACTTCGCATACTATAAGAATAAAGTTCATTTTTCATTAAGCACATGCATTTCAATTCATTTTAGTTTGAAATGAAAAGGGGAGAATATAAGTATCATAAATTTACTGGTTATTATATGGAAGTGAAACCCGAATTGGTAAGTTCCCGCTGAAGGGATACTCTCCCTGTACAACGTGATCATTGAGCAAGGTGCACACCTCCTAGGTCGATTAGGGAGCCTGAGTTGAAGTTGTGCAGGTAAATTGATGGTTCTAAGTTTTGATAATTCGTATTAGTGGGTCCACTTGATTATGTAGCAAAACAATGCTTGAAAATGATTTGTTAAATACTTATATATTATTAGATTTTAATATTTATAAGAAATATATGAATTCTCAAAAGGTACAGTTGGTAAACATACCTCAACTTTAAGGTCTCCCATCACCTCTTTGAAATACTTAGGTAATGGCTTAGGTAATCGGCGAAAATGACCCCACTTCTATTTTAAGTGGATCCTTTATTATTAGAAATATTAAGCAATTCTCACTATGATAAATATAAGTAAATGTGCACATTCATACATTTCATATACATATCTAATTCAGTGCACCTTTTTTGGTAACTCTCTATTTCTTTACTATCTAAATTACTTATCATTGGTAGGTTTCTTTATTATTTTATTTTATTGTTTAGCCTTGACTCGTTCATATATTTATACAACTTCAATCTAGATATGACACTTCATTGTCTCTCTCTCTGTCTCTCTCTGTCTGTCACAACATCCATATTCCTTATGAGTTTAGTAGCTTTATTAATAAAACAACTTGGTTAGATAAATGATATTAGAGTTCTCAAATTTGTTTCAATGTAATTTAATAATATCCAAAAACTTTGATTAAAAGGCTAGTTATTTGAAAATCTTAACTGAACCTAACTTATTGTTTATTTGTTTAGATTGGAAGAGATCGTTTACATTCACAATTATTAAAATTGTAATTATTAACACTTAAACATGCCCTTAGTAGGTAGATAGCATGAGGAACTCACTTTGTTATTTGTACTAATCTTTCTCCATCCTTTTCACTCCTTTAGTTTAACTACTACAAATTAATGAAGAAAATCTCCCTAAATCATTGTCAGTACGCACGTGCTACGTACATCGAGGATACAATTCAACTTTTCAATTGAATACAGTATCACAAATAAGCTTATCTATTTTGAAATTTTCAAACCTTTTTATTCCCGCTTTTCTTTCATCTTCAACCTCAATCTATCTTCCTTTTCAAGCTCATCCATGGAAAAATCCTAACATCACATTAAAAATCAAAATCTCTTCAAGATGGTAGCACAACTCTCTAACTTTTATTCATCCAACAAGAGTTCTAGAGTTACAGACCATATATACTTTACCTACATCAACCTAAACTCACATACATCATCTCTATAAAACCGCTAATCCAACCCCAGATTCACAACCATCTTTAAATTGATAGTAAAAATACTTCTATCAAACTAATCACAACTTATATATCAAACCTTGAAGAATAACATAGCTTGGTATTTGAAGATAAAAAAAGGTTCAAGGATTAAGCTTTTACCTTGAAGAAAAGAGTGAGACGAGTAACACTACTAAAAAAGTACAAAATAACGACGGAATTCAGCGACGGACGATTACAACGACGGAATTGGCGATGGAAATGGCGACGGATAATTTGTATTAGGAAAAAGTCAGACTCCGCGATGGACATGGCGATGGAAATCCGAATCCGTCGCCGGTGTTCAGTACTGGCGACGGAATATCCGTTGCCATATCAATAAAAAATCAATTTAATTTCAATACGGCGACGGAAAGTCCGTCGCCAGGTGAAAAAAATTCAAATTTTAAAAAAATTGGTCTTCCGTCGCTAATTCCGTTGCCGCCCCTATTAAATGAATTCAGATCTGGTTTGGAATTCATTCAACACTCACGATAGAGAGAGGCGAAATCGCTTAGCAAACCCCCACCGCCCACGTCGCCGACTGGCCACCGCCGCCGTCTCCTGCCGTTGCCGACCACCGCCGCTGCCGTCCGCCGCTAACACGCCCCTTAGCCGATTGTTTTGAGCATTTTTGAGGTAAATTTTCTCAATTAAACTAGTTGTAATTTCTACAAATGTTTGTATTACATTGTTAGAATTTCATAGTTAGTTCATATTTATGTTGAAATGTGGTGTTTGTGTGAGATTATTACTTTAATTTGTTTCAAGATTTAGCTAAATGCGATTTAGGATTTAGGTTTGATAATTTGAAGTTAAAATTTGATATGTTGGTGAAATGAAATGTTTTAGTTGATAATGTTGTTGAAATGTGGTATTTATATGAGGTTATTGTTCTAATTTGTTTGAAAATTTTGCTAAATGCAATTTAGGGTTTAGGCTTGGTAATGTAAAGTTAAATTTGATATGTTGGTGGAATGAAATGTTTTAGTTTATAATTTTGTTGAAATGTGATGTTTGTATGAAGTTGTAGCTCTAATTTGTTTCAAGATTTTGCCAAATGTAATGTAGGCTTAGGTTTGGTAATTTTAAGTTGAAATTTGATATGTTGGTGGAATAAAACACTCAAGTTTGAATGAATTATTAGTTTTTTTGAAATTCGTAAGAATATAAGTATATTTGTAGAAATTTATAAGTAAACATATGTAATATATAATTGAGTAATTTATGTAATTATTATTGTTTAAATTAAAAATAATTCTTATCCAATAACTTATGTGGTTATTTATGAATAGTTATCCACATCGTAGGTGGATGTATAATAGATTATTGGCTGATCATAGTGGTTATACGCAAGAATTTCTAAATGGAGTAAATCAATTCAATGAATTTGCACATAGGCAGATAGAATTTCTAAATTTTCAAAATATCTGTTAGCTACCTATTATAATGTCTGAGTAAACGGTTGATATGTGCAATTGTTATATATTTGTACTTGCATTTATTGTCAACTATTTCAGGTGTTGTTGAATTATTCGAGCGCACTCACAAACTCCATGGCAAAGAAGATGCCCTTTGGGTTGACAAGAAATCACAAACAACATATGTGAGATATTCTCAATTATTAATCTTTATTAGTAGTTCAAACTGGACTTATATATTTTAATTTTATTAACTGTAACATATATGATTTTTTTGCATATGTTGTGATATTGTAGGAATCCTTTAAATGCGAATTTGAAAACGCAATCAACTCCCAAGAGGCCTGGGATGGCAGTTCTCAAAATTCATCCAACCACTTTCAAATCTAAATGAGTTGCAGGTGAAGACGTACAAGAACAAAAAGGCAAATATTTTTTCAAATACAACAAGCTTCTGGCTCGGGATCTCAACCACCCGTTCCTCAGCAGCCACAACATAATGAAGATAAGGATGAGGATGAGGATCAAGAAGATGATGATCTTCACCTTGGTGATTGAGTACATTGCGGTTTTCCCCCAGTTGGTGGCTCTCCTCATTAGTTCTTTATGGAGTACACGGCTTGGTGCTCTTGGTGCTTGCTTCTCCCTACTTCTCCCTGCTTCTCCCTCTTCTTCTTGGTGCTTGCTCGCTTCTCCCTGAACAATGGCTAGCTGCTTAATTCACTCCCCTCCTCTTGGTGCTTGTTTCTCCTCTGCTTCTAACTTAATTTCACTTTGATTAACTAGCAACTTGTGGTTTGTTTAGAATTTATGGTTTGTGATATGTACCCTTTGTTTGAGACTTGTAAAAACAATTGGTTTCAAGTGTTGCTTTGTATGTGATATTCCACATGTTTGTGGTTTGAAAATTATTGAGAACGCCTCAAATGAAGTCATATTTGAAGTCATTGGATGTTCATGGAGTGAATACTCTTTGTAAATTTCTTGCAGGGATTTAAATGTATGTACTAAGGGATACGATAAAAAACAAGCATTTTTATTAAAAAAATTACAAATCTAGCGACGGACTAGCGACAAAATATGAGATTTTCTTTTTTTTTTTAAAAGCAGAAATCAGCAACGGAATAAAAATCCGTCGCCATTAGCAACGGAAATTCAGTCGCTATTTCCGTCGCTAATAGCGATGGATTTTTATTCCGTTGCTGACTTCTCCGCTTTTCATCACTCGCCAAAAATTTGGTTTGTCGCTAGGTCCGTCGCCAGTGGCGACGGAATTTTGAAATTTCGTCGCCAAGTACGCAGCGACGAGTAAAAATCTGACAACCCTTTTCCGTCGCTGAATTCAAAATTCCGTCGCTAATATGTCTTTTTCCGTCGCTGATTCCGTTGTTATTTGAGCTTTTTTTGTAGTAAACAAGTGAAGGAGGGTGGTGACTGTGATTGGTTGGTGCTCCCTTAAGCTACAATTGGCGTCGATAATTGCAGGGTGGCAACTATCTATTAGCAACAAGGGCTGAAGAGCTGTTGTATGTCGACAAAAACAAGGGAGAGCAGAGTAATTTTGCACGGATGGAAGTAGAAAATGAGTTTGTGCTGTTGTCTTTCCTAAAAAAATCAGCATATTTCTTACCAAAAAATCAGCATATTTCTTATTGTTATCCTAGCTTATATATTTTTTAACACCAGATTAAGTAGGGCATTCATTTGGGATTATCTCTCACCTCCAATTGACCAAACATAGCAATAATCTTCTTGTTTTCATTCAATTTGTTGTTTTTTTAAAGCTCATGTATATAGATTCTACTAATTAGCTTAAATATATAATATTTCTCATCAAAGTTATTGCTTGTTTTTACCTAGCTTACTCGATACGATTTTCATGCTTATTTATGAATCCTGAATATTTTTTTTTAAATGCATTACAAAATCTTGTTTTGAGGCCATTTTGCCTTCTGAGCCATGCAACACACTGAAATTTCGAATATCAAATTGAAGTACACGTGCTCCACTTTATTAAATTATGAGAAATTTAAAAAAATAGTTAAAATTTGTTAGGTTCAAGCCATTACACGTCGCACAAGCCTTTTTCCAAAATTCTGGTCTTATTACTCTCACTTTTATTTAGACGTTGTATTTCCTCCGTAATACTCCCATCTATTTATTAACGAGTGGGTAGCACTAGAGTTATCGATTGTTGCATGTATCTCAAGTGCATCTAATTGATCTGAGTGGGCGTGCTTGTTGAAATGAGCGATCACCCTAGCCCAAAAGCTAAACTTTCTTTGATCAGCCCTAACTACGACGTCTGTGCTTATGTTAGTCCAGTCATTTAGTATCTGTCAATCCCTTCAACTGACCATTCCTTTAGGCCTACTATGCCCCCTTTTCTTCCAACTCTGCGCCATTATTGGCATTGAGGTCGATATTCATTTTGAATGCCTTAACTCAACAATTGATCCGATTAGTGTAGATAACAGTGTATAGTTGCTTCCTCCACCCTCCGAATGAATTATGATCAGAAGAAGTGCAGTGGGGATAATATAGGGGTAATGTGTGGATTATTAAGCATACTTTAGGAGTTAATAGGTGAGGGGAATACATTAGAGGATAGTTTGAAAGATTTTGACTCGAGCCACCACTCATATTATATAGAGAACATGGATGATAGGGGTAGTTTGGTAGTGGATATGGAGGGAGGGTAAGACATGTAGGGATTATTAGGGGTAGTCAGGCTAGTACTACTCCCCCTCCCCTCAATTCAGTGTGAATTGTCTTCTTCAAGTAAATTCATAAATGATCAGGGCCTGTTCGGATCCGTCTATAAGTTACAAATACAGCTACATATTTATAATTAATTGTATTAATATTGATTGGTCATATTAAGTTTAGTTATTAATATAATAATTTTGCTAACATGTTAAAAGCTATAAAAATGATAATCATGTCATACTCAACCATACCAACACATTAACATACCAAAAGTTATAAAATCATTTCATACCAAAAGTTATAAAATCATTTCATATCAGTATGACATTGACATGTCATATTTGGCACCATGTCATAGTTATAAAATCTTCATACCATGTTTAACAAATTTATAAAGTATTCCTAATTGTTGACATAATGATTTTAACTATAAGCACACTTATTAACATATATATATTGATAAAATCATTTCATACTAATCATGTTAATTTTACTAACATGCCTAAACATATTTGTAATTAATCATAATAATTTTACTAGCATATCATAATAATTTTACTAACATGTCCAGAAGTTATAAACATAATAATCATATTATATAATCATGTCATATTTAAACTTACCAACATATTAACGTCACAAAAGTTATTAATGATAATTTTAACTATGATCATGCTTACTAACATATGTATCATCATATCATTTTTATAAAATCATTTCACACTAATTGTGTTTAACAAATGTGTGAAGTGTTCCTCATCATGTTTAGCATATTAAAGCATAATGTTGTACTAATTTTAACTATAAACATAATAATTCTGCATTAGTTGTAAACATTATATACATATAATCATATCATATTAATTTTAGCTATTGATACAATAATTTTGACTATAAATATCGTATACATATAATCATGTACTATTAATTTTTGTTACTAACATATAAAATAATACATCATGAATTTGCCAACATATTATTTTGTACTAATCATAATTATTAAAAAAATTCACTCTCATAATTTGCTTCACCTCTTTCTTGATTGAGAGAACCTCCAATTTCTCTATAAATAAAAAATTTAGATATATCATAAATATTCTAAATTATAAGACAATTTTACTAAAATAAGATATAATTTAATTATTGAATTGAAATTAGAAAATCTTACATATAATTAATTTATTCACTTCTTCATTTCATAAAACGAGCCTCACAAGCTAAGGCCACTTCAAAATTTGAAATTGAGAGAATGAGAGATTTCTGTGTAAATTTTTCAACTTATTTGAGAGGTATTTATAGAGTTATTCCTCTCCATATAGTCATTGGACCAGTGAATTTTTTCTTCCCAATTCTCTAGGTTCAATGGCTAGCCCAGTCTACCACGTATTTACTTATTTTTCCTTTTTTTAGCGCAGTCCAACAGTTAAAAAAAAGTATGACCCAATTGCAAAATAGGCCGTTTTGTGTTGAATATGGCCATAAAAAATGAAACAAGCACCCTGCCCACCACGCTTGAGTCACTCACTCGTTCTTAACATGCAAGGCTTCCAAGCCAACATCTGCTCGCTCGCCCATGGCTCTTCGCTCGTGAGCTGATTGTTGCATGTGCTCTTAACATGTCATGCTATTAAACTGTCTATTTTTTCTAAAAATTCCACTCAACTTTATTTTTAATCAAGTGTGCCATTACTATTAAATAATAAAAAGTGCCACTGAAAAAAGAACTTTAGTTCAGGCTCTCTTGGCAAATTTTGTTGCTCCGATAGTACATAGCTATTTAGGTAGTAGATAGTAATTTAAGTAGTAAATAATTATTCTAAGTATTAGCATACAGTTTTTTGAGCTATGTTCGATAAATTGAAAGTTACGTTAGCTAACTAATGTGAGTAGGCATACAAGGATGTCAACATTTCTCAAGATAAATTTTTCAAAGGGTAATTTTTAGTCAAAAAATATAAAACTTTAATTTTGAAGGCTAAAAACTAATTTTATTAGATTTTAAGAAATACAACTTAAAATCCTAGATGTTATTTGAAACACTAGTCCAAAAACGAGCTTACTGAACACTAAAGTTTGGTTGATTAGTTTCTTGGCTTGTTGCAAAACCCTATTGGGAACAATGTTATTTAATATGGCCCAAGTTCGTCACTCTTATCTCAGTTAATCGACTACTACAAGTTATGTCTCATTTAGCCTTTTTTCTTTATCTTAGAGTTAAAATAAATAAAATAAATGCAAAAGGATTAAAGATTGTACGCCATGTTCTTTCCCTGCTTGACTCCCTAAACTTAAGAAAGAAGGCCCGATCTGTTCTCTTATTTGTCAAAACCCTCCCTGAATTTACTTGTTATTTAAATTGATTTGAAAGCTCAAATATGTGAATATCAGTTTGGCATCTAATTAGTTCTTTGGATAGTTAGTTCATATTGACACATTATCAGTTCTTTCAAAGTTGAAACCGATTTGGAAGCATATATTACAAGCTATTTGCTACCATTGCTACCCCACAAAATGAAACAAAATGAAAGTGACTTGGCAAGTAATTTGCTTCTTGATAGCAAAACAAAATTACTTCATAGTTTCACATTACAAAGTTCATTGATATCAAGCACATCGCGTCATATAGTTGTTTGTAATTTCAGAATAAATCGCTTTTAATAGGGAGAGAGAATAAAAAGGGAATCTAACACATATTTGCTCATGACAACAATTCTAATATCGATGCATTGAAATCTAGCAAGGAACTAATGGAAAGTTCATTAGCATACATCCATCACAAGGCATAAAATTCCCCAGAGTACATTAAACACTCAAAATAAAATTATTATTGTTATCCATCACTTGCAAAGTACACCAAAGAGATGTGAATTCGATCCTGAGGTTTTCGAACCAACCTAGGTTTCCTTGTTTGGGAGCAAGTTTTCCCTATCTTGGGGAATGTTACACTCAAAATTCAATCATAACCTTTGGGAGTAGTTTTGTCGACCTAGATAATGGATGTGCATAATTTTGGCTTAAGCTTCTTCGAAAACTTTGGGAAGAACAAAACGTGGTTGAAGATTAGAGGAAACGTTATTTGATGCTTAGCTTAAAATTTTCATTTTACTTCATAAACAAATTTAGAAAACAAAAGGCACAATTCGCCTGCTATACCTAATTCAGAGGGGTTGAAGGTGGCATACTTGACAAAAAGATTTTTAGGAGTGGCACACTTAACAAAAAAGACGCTTGAGTGACATTTTTACCTAAATATGAACTAAAATTGCATAGAATGTCAACGAATCATTGGCGATTAGCCTTTTACTTTTTTCATCTAAAAGAGCCACAGAAGCAATATAATACAATTATAAAAACTGTTAATAAATAGAAGCTCCGTCCCATGCTAGGAGTCTTATCACACTATTTATAATAAAGTAGGAATATAAAAAAATTTAAAAAGTATCCTTAGAGTCTATAGTGCTCCTCAATCTATATAAGGGACTATGACAGATAGATTGGACTTTAAGGAAAGAAATCTAATCAGTCGACAAGGCCTTAGTTAAAATGTTTGCTAAATGCTGGTGAATAGGAACATATAATATACACAAATCACCATCAACCACATGCTCATGGACAAAATGATAATCTACTTTAATATGTTTACTACTGTGAAGAATAAGATTTGCTACGATGTAAGTTGCACTAATGTTATTACATAATAGTTTGACCGCTGAAGTTAATACAATACCAAGCTCAACAAGTATATATTGAATGTATAAGGTTTCAGTAGCAATATAAGCAACTACACAATACTCAGCTTCAGTTGAGGACTTGGAAACAGTCGGTTGCTTCTTCGAACACTAGGGGATAAGGTTATGGCCAATAAATATGGCATATTCAGCAGTGGATTTAGAAAAGTCAAGTCAACAAACACATTCTACATCAAAATAGCCAAGAACAAGATCTTCAGTCTGTGCTTTCCCCATAAAGAGCCCTTGATCAATAGTGCCTATTAAATAATGGACAATATGCTTCACAAGAATAAGGTGATTTGTGCAAGGAACATCCATAAACTGAGATACCAAGCATATAACATAAGCAATGTTTGGCGTAGTCAAAGTTAAATGCCCTCCGACTATATTACGATACTCAATAGGTTAGAAAGCGACTCTCCATCTAATAAAGATAATGTGGTCCTAGAAGAAAGTGGTTTATGGATGGATTCCACTGTGTGTAAATGAAATTTGTGAGCAAGGTAAAAAATGTACTTGGATTGGAAAAGAAATAATAAAGTAGATCTTTGTAAAACCTGAACCCCTAGAAAAAAAAATTGGAAGTCATCGAGGTCTTTCATGGGAAACTGAATGGACAATAATCAAATGAAATCAAAGGAAAGAGAAGAGAAGTTACTAGTAAAATTTTATCATCAACATATAAAAAAGAACGAGTAATTGTGCGGTAGTATGATAAACAAACATGGAGGTATCTGTAATGCTATTTTCAAAGCCAAGTGTAAGAGATAACTACTCGAGTTTTGATGCGAAGAACATTGAGCTTGTTTGAGATTGTAAATGAATTTACTAAGTCTATACATATGGTTGAGTAGGTGAAGGTGAACAAAGCCCAGGTTTTGTGTCATGTAGACTTCTTTAGTGAAATCCCCGTGCAAAAATGCATTCTTGATATCAAGTTAACAAACAACTTATTCATTTAAGATGCTTAAATAAAGCACAACTCAGACAATAATGGGACATACCACAGAACAAAAAGTCTCTTGGTAATTAAACCCAAACAACCAGTCCGACTTTACATCTCTCAAACGACCCATCAAATTTGCATTTAACAAAATAGACCTAGCTTATAACTATGTAAATTCATATCATGTTAATAAGGCACTGGAGTCAGATTGTTATTTTGCATGAATGCATTATATGCCTCTACCGTGGCATCCCATTTAAGGCTTGCTTATAATTGTGAAGTTTAGTGATTGCAGTAATAGAATGAAGAGAAAGAGTCATCTTTGGTTTAAAAAAACCAAATTTATATGTGGCTACAAAGGATGAATACTAGCATAAGTAGAGACAGGGCCAAACATGGATCCAGTGGATGAAGCAGAGGTGGAGACTTTAACGATTTCGGGCTGGGGCGAAGAGGGTGTATGTTGCATTAAAGTAGGGGAGAGAGTTGTAACTTGAACTGGACTAGGGAAACCATTAATAGGATCAAGGCTGGTCAGAGATGACATAGGAGAAGAGGAAACATTATGGGCTAAATCTAAGCCAGAATCAATACCGACCACCGATGGACACAAAGCAAATGATGAGTTAAACTATGGTATCGGTCCGGGTGCTAAGCTATCAAAGGTTACATAGTCATTACAAGTGTGGACAAGCTTAAGCTAGACACAAATTGGGTTGGAGCTGATGAAAAAGCACTTGGCTGATCCAAAGAAAGGATAAGTGCGAGAAAAGATTGGTGTAGAGTATTTACAGGATAGGTAGAGTTAATAAGGGCGAAAAGGCTAGTGTCATTAGGAGTACATCTAGCAAGGTCCTGATAAGAAAAAATGTTTTCATGGATCCCGAAGCATAAACCCTATTTTGTAAACATACTCTGCTCAATCCTAAAAGATTTAATGGAAAACAAAAGAGGTAGATTTAATTAGTAGAGTCACCAATGAGTTTTTAGAAAAATTTTCAAAATTGAAGCTATTCTGTAAAACAAACCATAAACCTAAAGTGACACCGAAAGGGACAATCAGCTTATTTTCGAAAGGTTTTCAAGAAGGACCCCGAACAATTCCTAGAATAGGAAACATTTGACTCCATATGCTCAAACCGAGGATTCAGATAGTATGATGATATGATATAGTGCATTACATCACTACCCATCATCACTAACTGTCTCTACTAATCATTACATTAAAACAAAAATTGAGTACACTAAAAATGATAAGCATGCAGGATATTAGGGTCAATCAAGTTAGATGATAAAATTAGAAGTACAATGTTAATCTGAAGGAATTCAATGAAGCAATTCAAATAATTATGGCATGTGAGGTCTAAACTAGTTAAAGATTATATCTTTACTCAAATTGAAAACTGAATGGAGCAATTGAGTAAAAGAAAAGAGAGAAGGAGGGGTAGTTGAAGTCATGCACTTAGGATAACCCACTTGATCTATTTGAGGACCCAACAGAATGACACATCCTTAATAGTTAACCAACTTCTCACTCTTAGCACTTTTTAGTATTCTCAGTGCAAAATGTGATTCTCTCATGATTTTTCAGTCTTTTCCTCTCCAAATTTTGTAGTTGTTTAACCCTAAGGGATAGCCCCTCTTTATAGCCTTTAATGGTAGCAAAACAATTTGACTAAGAAAAAAAGACCTAATTCAATTGCGAGTAGGCTTAATTTGAACAGATGCACCTATCCAGATAAAACTGTACTTACTAAAACATGTTTAAGATACGAGAAAGAAGTCAAGAAACCTGATCTGGCTTCCAGCTAGATGACCCGACCGAGTTCCCGGTTGGGTCAGGCCCAATGGGCCGGGCTGTACTCTTTTGTTTTCCTTTCTCCTTTTCTTTCAGACTCAAGTTAAGGACTAATTCGTTAGGCCCCTAAATACACAGGTTGGGGCATCATTTTTGTCATTGGGCATTTTATAAAAATGAGACGTCATTTTTGGAGTCTACAGTTAGCCTCCACTTTGACCGAGCTTACACAAGGTGAAGGTCAAAGTAGTTAGATTTTGTGAATTACCTGCTTACTACTCTACTTCTAAATTCGACCTTTCATCAATCTAGTGGACCTTGATGTCGACCTTTTCCCAGTTCGATGGACCGTTCATTGGTCTAGTAGATCTATCTTGATTTTAATCTTTTATCGGTCTAGCAGATCTTCAATCCAATCCAACAAACCTGTCGTCTGTCTAGCTGATTTGAATTTGACTTTTTGCCGGTCTACAGGACCTTTCACCAGTCTAGCGGATTTTGAATTCGAGCCTCACAGGTCCGTTGAACCTTTCATTGGTCTAGCGAATTTTAAAATTGATCTTTTCGATCTAGCAGAATTTGAGTTCAACCTTTTACCGATCTAACGCACCCTTCACGGTCCAGCAGATTTTGAATTCGGCCTTTCACTAGCCAAGCAAACCTTTGACAGTCTGGCAGACCTTTTGCCAGTTTGGTGGTTTTAGATTTGGTGACATGAGAGCCTAAAGACTTCTAGTCAAGTCCCTGTGAAGTTGGTGGCATGAGAGCCTATAGACAAATCTTCATGAACTTGGTGGTATGGAAGCCTATAGACCTGTAGATGGATCTCTGTGAACTTGGTGGCTTGAAAGCCTGAAGACTTGTCACTTATTCCTTATGAACTTAGTGGTGTAAGAGCCTAAAGACCTATATCTAGATCTCTATTGTAAGGTCAAGAGGACTTGTGAGTCGGTTAGTAAGGCATAACAAAGATGTTGTGTGCTTTAAGTGGGGGTAATTGTAATATCTTATGTGTAGCATAAAGGACTTGATATGACTATCTATATTACTAAAGGTGCACATTTCTTTTCAGGTAGCCCACTCACAGGAACTCCATAGTAAAGCGTACTTGTTATGGAGAAATCTTATAATGGGTGATCTCCTGGGAAGTTTCTCAGAGAGCGGGTAAGCGAGGATAAAATGCACCGAAAAGGCTTATGGTGGTTTGTTGTGCTAGTCAGCGATCCTTAAAGTCATTCTCGATAGCTGTCCCGGCCCAAGAGGCGGTCAAGGCGTTACACTTATAAACTTAGTAGCGTGGGAGCCTGAAGAGCTGTAGCCACATCCTTGTAGACTTGGTGGCATGAGAGCCTAAACATATGGACTTGGTAGCGTGAGAGCCCAAATAGTTGTAGTTAGATCTTTGTGAACTTAGTGGCATCAGATCCTGAACACCTATAGCCAGATTCTTGTGAATTTGGTGGCATCAGATCCTGAACCCCTATAGCCAGATCCATATGTACTTGCTGGCGTGAGAGCTTGAAGACATGCAGCTAGATCGCTAAACTTAGTAGTGTATGAACCTGAAGACCTGTAGCCAAATCCATGTGAAAATGATGGTGTGTGAGCTTAAAGATCTATTGCGAGATCACTATAAACTTTGTGGCATGAAATCCTGAAGACTTGTAGCCAAGTCCCTATAAACTTGGTCGCGTGAAAGCTTGAAGACCTATGGCTAGATCCTTATGAATTTGGTTGGGTGTGAGCCTGGAGATCTGTAGCTAGATCCTTGTGAATTTGATGGCATGTGAGCCTAGAGACCTATAGCCAGATCCGTATGAACTTGGTGGTGTTAGAGCCTGAAGACTTGTAGCTAGATCCTTATGAGTGGCACGTGAGCCTGAAGACCTATAACCAGATCCTTGTAAACTTGGTGGCATGAGGCAATAAGGATCTATAACTAGATCCCTGTGAACTTGGTGGCAGGGGTGCCTAAAGACCAGTAGCCAGATCCATGTGAACTTGGTAAGATGTTGAGATGTCAATTTTTCAAGTTTGACTTTTTACCGCTAGGGTGTCGATGTCATATCCTTCTGATGGGAGCTTGCTGAATGCTGAAATATTTTGGACATTGAGATGTCATAAGATAAAGAGGATGAAGTGTCCTCTATGGCTAGTTACCTATTAATATGAAGTAGGGTTGATGTCCTGTCTATAAGAATGTGGTTGAATTTAAGGATAGAGCCTCCACTTTGACTGAGCCTTATTAAGTCAAGGGTCAAAGTATATATGTCTTCTATGACAATTGTTGACCCAATCTTAAGAACTTTTGATGTAGATTCCTAGTTAACCAGGTTGTGTACCCTTCCCGTGGGGTTACTATCATGCCTGAATGCGCAACTCTTCGATTTAGGATTCTCAAGTGATCAATGTGGAGGGCGGACTGGTAAATAGGCTAAAGATTCATGTATAGATACAGGTTTCACTCATTAGTCTAGATTAAACTTTGCATGTATGCCGACTACACTGAGTTATTGGTGCTAACTATGCTGACTTATGATGAGCTAAAATCATACGCAAGTAGGTAAAGGTCTCATGCTAATTTTAGGGTCCATTGGACAAGGCTCGATTAGGCTCCATGAGACTAATAGATTAGGCAAGATGATGTTCTATAACTTAGGCTACAACATATTATAGGATAAGGGGTAAATAGTTTAGCTACTTCTGGGTTACATCAGGTCATGGGGTATAAGTTGCGCGAGATAAGGAGTCCTTCTATTTAATGAAGGAGTAGCCTTTAATTTTTCATTAAAGTTCTCCTATTTTGAAGAACCCCTAGTTTTTGTTTGTTGTAATAGAAACCCTAGTTGTGTATGATATGACAAATAAAAATGCTTTTGCTAGTGTTGCCTAGAGTAGCCCCTAAATGGAAATGTTTACCTTGATGCAAGCCCTAATTACCTAGGAAAATGTATGGAGCCCCCTGTTATGCATAAGGTGAGGGAACATTTACAAAGGCCAAGAATATAGGGTGAGTATCCACTTTTGAATTTGTAGCCATGGTTAAGACAAATAGTCCTGGATATTTGAATAGAGATGAGAGTAGATGCTATGATGACTGGGCAGAAGTGGTAACAAGGGTGAATCATTTGTCCAATTTGTTTGATAGGAGTAGGCAATGAAATGCTTCTTTGTCCACAAATATCAAGGTTTTATTTCTGGTCTCCTTCTGCCTGGCCCACCTTTTTAAGTTTTTATACCAGCTACAGTTTGTTTCTTTTTTTTTTGGGGGGTTGATACTAGAGGGATCAATTGAGATATTTCTTCATGGAAAAGAACCTTCATGGTCGGGGCTCAAAGAGGTTCTTTATATACATGATATGGAATTAGGATAGTCATTGTTCGATAGCAAGAACATGTACCTTAAAGGAAAGATGCCTCCAGGATAAAGTTTTTTAGGCAGGCTTCAGGGTTAGGGTGGCAAAGGTAGAGAATTAGCATGAAGACTCAAATAATCCTTATGAAATCCCTATGTGCGCCTAGGTGATAAGTTAGTGTGAATAAGTAATTTGTCCCTTTTTATCATTCTTCTTTTTAAGCCTCTTTTTTTCTTTCTTTGCTTTTTTTTTTCCTTCTGTTTTGGTTCCTATTCTTTTTTTTCTTTTTCTTCTCTTTTCCCTTCAGACGGGACCGTTTGGTCCGATCTTTTTTTTAATTACTAATTTTGATATTAGTGTCACCCATGACACACTCACACTCCTAGGTTTGAGCAAATGTGGTTACCAAAGAAATAGGTTCATTTGAAGGCTCAAAGGGTTTTCAAGTGGTAACTTATCAAGTTTGATAAAGGTATTGATACAGGTTATCAAAGAATGTCTCCTATCCTAGGCATGTCTTTTAAATTGCATGACTTATTGTAAAGAAATTTTTGATCTTCCCTTTTTCAGATAATGGATTGAAATTCTTAGTCTCTTTTTAATTTGTATTTGTTTCCCTCTCCTTTTGCCTAGCTTGTCTTGTAAGGTTTTCGAGTTAGCCCTTCCTTTTTTTAAATTGAATTCAACATAAGATAGGAACATGCTAGAAAAGGGAATGTATATAATGGAACTGGTAAGAGAAGATATCTTATTAACAATCAAGGTTACATAAAACTTAGACTTAGGATGAAAACAGGAAAGAAATTCTAAGACTCAAGACCTGATGACAAACTAAATACTAACATGTCTTCCTGAATTGGGTTGGCTTTGGCACATCTTGCGTGAAGACTCTTCTTCATCACTCGAATTTGGGTCTATCTATATTTGTTAGGCAAATGACAGGTCCTACTCCTCCGTTTGGTGGCTTGAAATGACTAGAATACCATCATGTGAATAGAGTGGGTTACTATCATTATTTAGTACTTGGGCGGCCTTAGGTGGGGGCAAGCTAGCCTAACTTGAACATAATTTCCAACTGATTCTTAAAGGTCCAACTATCTTCAGTATTATGGCCCTATATTTGGAGATATTTGTAATACTTGTTTAGGTCCCAGCTGTTGGACGCTTGTGTATTCTCTGTCTTAACTCTGATTGTCAAGAGGCCGATCTTGCCCTTAAAAAGAAGGCATTCCAATGCTTGAGTATATATGATTCTAATAAATGTGTTTTCGATGTAGCAGTCTAGAGTGTGCACCTCTTCCAATTGTTAGTAGCTTTTGTGTGCGTTTCTCTAGCTTGATCTTCTTCCATAAGTATGCCAACAATCCTTAATACTATGAAGTTTTCAAATGGTGTGAACCTTAGGTGTTCTCTATTTGTGGGTTATAGGTTCCTAATATTCAGTCCACCATTAGGGTGGCCTTTGCCCTCTATTGAGCAAAGAAGCCAGAAAAATCTTTTTTTTGCTCCTGCTTGATCATTTCCAAGTCCCTAGGAGTAAGGTTAGCATTATATGAACACTGATATCGAAATTCCCTACGGAGATTATCCCAATTTGTGATCTTTTGTGAGTCAATAACGTTATACCATCTCATTACATCCTTATCAAATGTTGAAGGAAAATGATGTGAAATATATCCTAGTTAATTCTTTTCAAATTCATATCATTGACAAAATTTCTCATATAATGATGAGCGTTCTTAGTTCCATGAAATTTGATATCTAGCATGGCGAATTTGGGGGTAATTTTCCTTTTGGTCTTGAAATGAATCCTACATAATCAGTGAAATAGTTATTAAACATTGAGGATACTTTGAGTAATTGCTCTATATGATCTGGTCATGGATCTAGTTGGGGCTCAGTTTTTAGGGTATCCTTTTCCCTTTCCTCTTTTTTCTTCTTGCCACCTGCCTCTCTTTGTCATCATCTTCTTCCCCTTCGTTATGGGATCTCTCACCATTGAGGTATTCTTGATAAAGGTTTAGAGTGTAGTGGCCATCAGTTCCATTTTCTTTCACTTTTGTCCATCCTGGCTTGCATTCTTTCCATCATTTCCACAAGCTGAGCCATTTCGCTATTGGTAGCCATCAGGATGGGTAAAGGATTGGACTTTAACTTTGACAGTGACTGTATAGGTAAAGTATTCTTGGGTTCTTCTCTGGATAGTAACTTCTTTATTTATGGACTCCGCTCGTATACCTTCTTAGTCTTCCCTATCCTCATCAATAAAGTGATGGTTTAGTGGAGTCAAATGTTGTTGATCTTAATAATCGAAATAAAAGATCAACAACATTGGCTATAGGCTGAAGGAAGTGAGAAATGACTTACAGTCTAGATGAGATAAGGGCTTGATAGGCTCAAAGGTTTAGGCTAGGCTGAAAAGGGTAAGATTCAGAAGTTGGATTTAAGCTTTCAGCTCTGGATGAAATTGGGCCTTGACATAGACTAGGTATTAAGGCGGGCTTAGACATTGAACCTGTGGGCCTAAGTTGGATCTGAGAGTAGCTCATATGACTTATAGGCTTGGAATGTGCTTAGACATGACTATGATTTAGTTTGCCTAGAGTGGGCTAGTTTAAGCATTTGGGTCTAGATGGACTCATACGTGGATCCTAAACTTAGGGAATGGAGGTGTGATGCATGGACCATGGACTTATGCATGAATCAAGTATTTAGGTCCTAATAAAACTTATGCATTATGAATATGATGCATAGCTAGGTGCAACCTAGAAGATTAGGGCTCTAAAGGTCTCATGGGTAGCATTATGGACTTTAGCCCTACATAGACTCATAGACTATATATGATGTATGACTCTTTGGGTCTAGGTAGCCCATAACTAATGTGTTAAGACTCAATAATAACCTTTAGACTTTCCTAACCATATAATGAGACTTGTAAGCTCATGATTTAAAGTGACCTGGACCTAAATTAATGATGTTGATCCCCATATTATAAATGCATACAAGGTTTAGAAACTCGATAATTTCTGTTACTCGTCTCCAAATATAAGACCAAAACACTTGGACTTGACCTAACCTGACCGCACCCTTAACATTTTCCTAACCTAGCCCCTAGACACAATGATGACGTTGTGAAACCTAAATTATCAATGCATGGGTCTTTGGGTAGAGGTCAGTTTTAGAAAGACCACTAGAGTTCTAAATATTCACATAATCAAGCATACATAGGAATTCCAACCTAATCAAAAGTTCTAAATTATAAGTGGTTTAGGTAAGGTTTAGAACAATTCTCTCGTAACACAAACGTTTTATCACCCATGGGTTGTAGGACAACACTAGAACATTCGATTACTTTCCCAAATATCAAGTGGATTAAGGAAAACGTGTCATGATTGGTGAAATAATTACCTGTTCAATTGAAAATCTACTAGATCCACTAAGTGACCAACTATTTTTCCAAGTAGGTAATAGCAAAGTTTGACCTAGAGGTGTTGTTAATCCCAATAAGGTAGCACCTATAATGCAAGAATGCCTAATGCAAGTGTAATTAAAATAATTTCCCATTTTGATTTTCAAATCTCACTCTCTTAAAAAGATGTACTTAGCAAAGTCGCCACTGTAAAAACCATGACTCGAAACCCCAAGTAGGTCCCTTATGAATGGTTAGACCTGCTTGCTGGCTACGTGTTTGGATTTGATTTTTTTTTTGTTTGTGTAACAAAAGGGGGATTACGCTACAATAGAAAGAGGTTGTCCAGCCTAGAGGGCTGGGTACCAACCTGAATCTAGGATCCTGCCAAGAATCCTAGGTCTAGTTTTCTAATTCAACAACACAGCAGTCTTTCTAGCTGAGCCAAGAGATTGGACAGAAGTACTGGTCCAAGAACATGAGTCCAACCTTCTGGCTCAAACACAACTATTGCTTGGATTCCTAGGTTGCCTAATCCAAAGAGATTTAATGAAAAATATAAAAAAATAGTGAATTCAATTAATAGACTTACCAGCGAAATTTTTAGAAGAACTTACAAAACTGAAAGTACTCTTCAAAATGAATTGCAAACCAAAGGGGACATCAAAAAGGACGATTGACTAGTTTTAGAAAGGTTTTCAAAAAGGTCCTTGAATAATCCCTAGAATGTAGACCATTTGACTCCATATGCTTGAACCAGGGATCTAGATTCGGGGGCGACGATACAATGGCATGATGGAGTGTATCATATCATCGCTCATCATCACTGACAGCCTCTACTAATCAATATGGAAAATCAAAGTCTAATTACACTCAAAATGAAAAGCATGCAGCATACTAGGATCAATCCAATCAGATAATAAAATTAAAATTACAATGTTAGTCTAAAGAAATTCAAAGGAGCAATTCAAATAATTACAGTGGCGAGATCTAAACTAGTTATGGAGTACATCTTTACTCAAATGCAAAGCTGAATAGAACAATTAAGTAAAAGAAAAGAGAGAGCAGGAGGGTAGTAGAAGTCCTGCCCTCATGATGACCCACCTTATCTATTTGGGAGTCCAATATATTGATGCCTTATAATGTTCTTAGTATTCCCTGTGTCACTCTCAAGATTATTCGATACATCTTATAATTTTTTTGTACGTCCTCCCAATTTTCAGTGTATTTCTCTCGAATTTTTGGTGTGTTTAACCCTTAGGGGCAGCCCTTCTTTATAGCTATTAAAGGGATAATATGAGTTGGTTTAGAGAAAGAGACCTAATTCCACTCTTAGTAGGCTAATCTAAATGAATGCATCCATCCAAATAAAATTGTGGTAGCTCAGACCCATTTTAGAAGTAGAGGAGGACACTGAAAACCCGGTTGGGTTCCTTCCTGCTGTCGGGTACCCAGCCTAGTTCCTAGCCAGAAATTAAACTAAGTTTTTTTGTTCCTGCAGTATGGGCTAGGCTAGGCTTTTATGCTTCATTTCTCTTTTTTAGTCTTAAATTAAAGATTAATACTTTGGTCCCTCAAATACATGGGTTTGGGTATAAATTTCATTATCAGGTATTTTATAAAAATGGAGATGCTATGTTTAGGCATCTACAATTATCCCCCACTTTAACTAAGCCTGCATAAGGTGAAGGATAAAGAAGTTAGCTTTTGTAATTGCCCATTTATTGCTTTACTTCTGAATTCGACCTTTCGCCAGTCTAGCGGACCTTGGCGTCGGCCTTTTACTAGCCTAGGGGACCTTTCGCCGGTCTAGCAGATCTATCTTGATTTAATCCTTTCACTAGTCTAGTGGACCTTTCGCTGCTAGCACATTTTGAATTCGACCTTTCGTCGGTCTAGTGGACTTTTCGCATGTCTAGCGGAAAATACAACCTTTCGCCAGTCTAGCAGACGTTTTGTTAGTCTGGCAGACCTTTCACCAATCTTGAGGAATTTGAATTCGACCTTTCACCAGTCTAGCAATCCTTGCACCAGTCTAGCACCTTTAACTGATTTAGGGGACCTTTCACCAATCTAGTGGACCTTTTATCAGTCTAGCGAATCTTGAGCTGATAAAAATTTTAAACCTCTTTTGCATGTGGGTTCGTTTTCTTTTTGTTTGATTGCTAGTGTTCTTTGCCAATGCTAATTTCCACTTGTTGTCTTCTTCTCCCTCTTACATAGGCCGAGGCAACTCAGCAGGATCCCTCTCTTTGACTTCTTCCTCTTTTCTTTCCTCCATTATTGTCAATGCTAGTGTATAATTTAGACTTTCATGCACTTGAGAATCCTGACTGTAATGTTCATGGATTTAGGATCCTAGCCGAGTCCCCTTGGCATCTTTCTCTCTTTTTTCTTCTTGTTTGAAAGCATGATGGACAAGTAAGCTGGCATTTTTTCGCCTTGATTTTCTTGCTCACAAGTTTCGGTCGGGTCCCCTTGCCATCTTTCTCTCATTTTTTGTTGTTTGCATGCAACTTGGATAGACTAACTTGGAGTATGCCCATTGTCTTAGCATTCATGGGGAACCCAGTCGGGTGCCCCTTTGACACTTTCTCTTCTTTTCTTCTTCTTTTGTTTGCACACATCATGAATCGGTGCTCATTGACTTGGATGCATGGGGACCCATCTGGGTCCCCCCTTGGCATATTTCTCCACTTTTTTTCTTCTTTTTTTTTTTTGTTCTTTCATGCAACTAGTAGCGCATGTATGTCTAGCACACATGGAAAAATCGAGCTAGGTTTCCCCTTTGCTTCTTCCTTTCCATATTTATTCCCCTTGTTTTGAAGTTCTTTCCCTATGCCTTGTCATACTTTCATTGCTCTCAGACCTCTTCCATTTTCGTCTTCTTATCAAAAGTGCTTGTAGTTGTGTTCTAGGAAAATCATGAGTGTGGGGAGAGCCCATCCACCATATATAACTAGACAAGAAAGGCTTCCTTAGGATTCCTTCATTAAGAGGGAATAGAGGCCCATTAAGGCCTAAGATGGAACAGACCTCCTGGTAGACAGTAGGTGTCATGCATCCTGCAAGCTGCTTCAATTACAGTAGCACTCATTTTGTCTTTTCCTTGTACTCTATTTTTATTGCAGGTACAAGTCTAATATTACTTGTTTTCTTTCCTTTTCTAAGAAGATCATATTGGGGGTGGGGGTGTCCCTAGAAATGTTATGAAAGATCTTAGGCATAGAGAAGCTCAAATTGAGTATGTATTAAACAATGTTGGCTTTTGGACTCTTCATTCAACCCTAGAAGGACTAGTAGATCTGATTGATCATTACATTACTCGAGCGATCATTGAGAGATTTTGGGATACTACAAAAACTTTTCATTTCCCATTTAAGGAGATGACCATAAGTCCTTTTGACTTTGCCATGCTAATAGACCATGGACTTTTTCGAGGATCTGTTAGTTTATCGAGAAGACTTCTACTTGTCACGTGACCAGCTTTTACAACTTTTTGGTCTTATCATGAACATAATTCTTCGCAAAAATAACTTTTCTTATAGCATACTTTTTAATGTGATAATTGATGATGAGTGCTGGGCTAAGCATTCCGCTGACCGACAAGCCCGCATCATTTTAAATCTTTTCCTTGGCACTACCATTTTTACCGAGTTGGGCAACCATTGTTACGTTCACTATTTAGTTAATCTTTTAACCTTGACAAAGTGAACCAGAGGGCTCCTGCATATTCCACCCTTATTCATGGGATGTGAATAGGGGTATGAAAAATGGATAGAATTCATGAGGAACATAATTTTAGCTTGCCTATCGGCGGTTTATCGAGGGTAATTCAGGTAATGAATTCTTTAAAAAATCACTTTCCTTGTTTTTCAGGCTTATCGTTCTTATAATTGCTTCTCATTTTTGCAACCTTGTTTTTACGAGTATTTTCTCGAGCTTTCGTTGCGATCAAGGAAGCCTACTCATTTTCCAACGATAATCTCATGGACCAAGAAGAGCCATGTTTGACAAAGACTTCGATCCAGGAGTCTCCAGCGCCTTCGAGAAGTAGTAAATGCTTTAACCAAGTATCGTTACTTTGCACGTACGTAATTGTAGAAAATTGCCAGCCACATTAGGCTTTTCTGATCTCCTCTCTTGTAGGAAAATTTCCACCCATAAAACACTGTATCTTAACCCCTGGGGTGTAAACGACCTACTACTGTGCCTAACAACAAATCCTTATGAAAGGGTCGTATAGCCTTATTTGGTACTTGGTTGAAAGTGACTGCTCAAAGTTCCAACCAATGGCCTCCTTTTTTCCCCAGAGACCCCTGGTCCATGTTTATGTTAGGACCCTATCTCCAAAGGATGTAGATGAGAAGAAAAGGGGTCTTCATTTCATCGACTCTGTCGATCATGACTGTGACTATGTTGTGTATCTCCGTCGCATCATGACTCATTTGGTAACCCATCATACTTTTTTATCCTTTGTTTTATTAACATTTACATGATGTTGACCTCTTTGGGCCCTTGCAGACTGTGCCCATTGAAGCTCATATGCCTGAATTTGCACGTTAATGTGGTAAGAGAGGGAGACTCCAGTGTATAAAGATGTCGCTCTAGTCCTGGAATCTGAGTGTCATGAACTTCTATTTGATGCCACCTTTAGCTGGAAACCGTGGGTGATTCTGAATATTATGTTACTATGGTATCTGTTTAGGAATTTGTATATATTTAGTTTTCGTGCCAGTGGGGTATGAGACCACTTATAACTTGGAACTTTTGATTAGGTTGGAGTTCATGTGCATGCGTGGTTCTGTGAATATTTAGAATGCTAGTGGTCTTTCTAAAACTAACCTCTATCTAAAGGCCCATGTGTTGATGCTTTAGGATTTATAACATCATCATTGTCTCTAGAGGCCCAGGTTAGAAAAATGTTAGTGTGGCCAAGTTGAAAGTGAGAGCATGTTATGTTAAGTTCAAGTGTTTTGGTCTTGCATTAGGAAAGGACCAACAAAAAATGTTTGGTTTTTGGACCTTGCATGCATTATAATATGAGTGTTGACATCATTAGTTTATGCATAGGTCACTATAAGGCATGAGCTTACATGATTAGGAAAGTTTAAAGGTCATTGTTGGGTCTTAACACATCAATTGTGGGCTACCTGGGTCCAAAGAGTCATGCACCATTTGGCCTTATCATGCATAGTCAATAGGTCCGTCTAGGTACGACAACCATGATGACATAATGTGGCTCATCAGACCTTAAGAGCCCCAGTCCATTCTAGGTTGCATCCAATTATACATCATATTCTTAATGCATAAGTTCAATTAAGAATTAGATATTTGATCTGTGCATAAGTTCATGGTCCATGCATTATACATTAATTCCCTAGGTCTACGATTCATGTACATGTCCATCAAGATCCATCCACATGCCTAAACTAGCCTAAAATCATGGTCATGCATAGGAGCAGTCCAGGTCCATGAGTCATATGAGCTACGCTTAGACCCAACTCAGGCCCACGAGGTTGCTGTCTAAGCCCACTTTAGAACCCAGTCTATGGCAACACCTAATTTCATTTAGTGTTGGCAACCTAAATCCAGCTTCTTGACCATATCCTTCCTCGCTTAGCCTAAACCTTCAGGCCTACTAAGCCCTTATTGCCTCCTCACTAGATTGCAAGTTGTTAATCACTTCCTTCAGCCCATAGCTAATGTTGTTGACCGTTCATAGGATAGGCAAGACTAAGAAGGTATACGAGCGAAGTCCACAAACTAGGAGGTTACTATCTTGAGAAGAAGTCAGAGAAACTCTACCTGTATGAACGAAATCAAAATCAAAGCCAAAGTCCAACCCCTCACCCACCCCGATGGCACGTAGTAACGAAATGGCTCAGATTATGAAAATGATAGAAAAGAATGCAGCCTAAAATGGATGAAAGTGAAAAGAAAATGGAACTGATGGCCATTAAACTCTAAACCTTTATCAGGACACCTCAAGGGAGGATGGTGAGGGGCCCTATAATGAAAAGGAGGAAGATGATGGAAAAAAAGAGGAAAATGGCATAAAGAAAAAAGAGGAAATGGAAAAGGATACCCTGAAAACCGATCCACGAGTAAATCGTATAGAGCACTTACTTAAAGAATCCTCTATATTTATCAACTATTTCATTGATTATGTAGGATTCACTTCAATCCCAAAAGGAAAATTACCCCTGAAATTTACCATGCTAGATATCAAATTTCATGGGACTAAGAACCCTTACCATCATGTGACGATTTTTGTTAGTGCTATGACTTTAAAAGGAATTGATAAAGATATCTTCCCCATCATTTTTCTGTCAACATGTATGTATGTTTTACATAGCTACTACAATATGTTTTATTAGTATTTCTTAGTTCATTCCCTACTGCTTATCTTTAGTTTCATGTTTAAAATATTTTCACAAATTCCTTTTTTTGTGGGTCTCTTTGAATTGACTTTTCTATGGGCGAAGATGTCTGTAGAGGTAAAGTTGTCAATATTTAAATCTCCTCGGACCCCGCAAAAGTGGGACCAACACTTGGAGATGTTGTCATTGTTGTATTTCACAAGGATGTAATGAGATGGTATAACATTGTTAACTCATAAAAGATTACAAACTAGGATGATCTCTGTAAGGAATTCCTGCATCAGTATTCATACAATGCTGACCTACCAATTACACCTAGGGACTTGGAACTGATCAAGTAGGGGAGAAGGAAGGCTTTTTTGACTTCCTTGCTCGATGGAGGCAAAGGCCGCCCATATGGTGGACCAACTCTCAAAGGTTGGTCAACTAAGGTCGTTTATTAAGAACTTACAGCCTACGTATAGGGAACACCTAAGGTTCACACCATTCGAAAACTTCATAACATTAAGTAATGTTAGCATGCTTGTGGAAGAAAAGCTAGCTCAAGAAGTGCCCACAAAAGTTACAAACAATTCGAAGGGCAACAATCAGAATAGGGATAAGAAAAATAATGGTTCTAAAAGTGAGGAGGTGTATTTTCTAAACAGTTACATCAAATACATCCTTATTAGAACCACATATACTCAAGCATTGGAACACCTTCTTTCTAAGTGCAAGATCGACCCCCTATCAATCAAAGCAGAGATCATATGAGGACAATAACTAGGACCCAAACAAATATCACAAGTAGCACCGAGCACGGAGCCATGATATTGAAGATTGTTGGACCTTTAACAATCAACTAGAAAGCATGTTCAAGTTAGGGTAGCTTCTCCCCACCTAAGTCCTCCCAAGTACCAAATAATGACAACCACCCACTCAGTTCGCATTATGGTGTTCTATCAATTTCAAGCCACCAAAGAGAAGAGTGGGACCCATCTATTTCCCTAACTGATGTAGAGAGACCCAAATCCCAATGATGAAGAATAGTCTTCACAAAAGAGGTCCTGTAGTCAACCTAATTTAGTAAGATAGGCTAATAATTAGTTTGTCGTTAGGTCTTGAGTTGTGGAATTTCTTTTATTTATCATCCTAATTCCAAGTTTGATGTAAGCTTGATCATTAATAAAATATTTTCTTTTATTGGTTCGATTATATACACTCCCTTTTCTACAACACTTCTATCCTATGATGAATCCAAAAAAAAAGAAGAAGGGGATAGCTTGAAAACTTTACAAGGTGAGCTAGGTAAAAAGAGAGGGAGAGAAATACATTAAAAAGAGACTACGTATTTCAATCTATCATTTGAAAAGGGGAAAGGTTAGAAATTTCTTTGCAATAGGTCATGGAGCCTCAAATGACATGCCTAGAATAGGAGGCCTCGTTTGATGACCTACATTAATATCTTTATCAAACCTAATAAGTTACCACTTGAAAACCCTTTGAACCTTCAAATGAGCCTTTTTCTTTGGTAACCACATTTGACCATAGCTAACGACAATATCAAAATCAGCAATCACAAAAGAAAGTTTGGACCAAACGATTCCATCCAAAGGATAAGGTGAAAAAAGAAAAAGAACCAAAAAAGAATGAAAAAATTGAAGAATGAAAAAAAAAAAAAAAAAGAGGCTTGAAAAGAATAAGAATGAAAAAGGAACAAATTGTTGATTCACACTAAACTCATCACCAAGGCACCTTAGGGATTTTATAAGGGTTATTTAAGTCTTCATGCCAATTCTCTTCCTTTGGCATCCTAACCCTAAAGCCTGCCTTTCAAAAAAAGTTCTCTTGGAGGCATCCCTCCTTTCAACTACATGTTCTCACTCTCGAACTACAATTACCCTGATTATGTCGGATATGTTTGTAACCCCTTTGAGGGCTGGCTATGAAGATTATTTTCTATGAAGAAACATCTTGATTGAGTCCTTTGCTATCCGAAAAAAGGAAAAAAAGAGTGGCGGGTCCGAAAACCTAAAAAAGTAGGCCAGACAAAAGGAGAGCGGAAATAAAACCTTTGTTTTTATGGACAAAGAAGCATTTCATTGCCTACTCCCATCAAATGAGACTTGGTAAAACCATTCACCAAATTTACCCCTTCTTCCCAGTCATCATAGCATCTAATCTCATCTCAGTTCCAAAATTCAGGACTATTTGTCTTAACAATGACTACAAATTCAAAAGTAGATACTTACCCAATATTCTTGGCCATTCTAAGTGTGCACTCACCTATTATGCAAGACAAGAGGCTCCCTACATTTTCCTAGACAATTAAGGCTTCCATTAAGGTAAACATTTTCATCTATGGCCTACTGTAGGTAATAGTAGCAAAAGCATTTTCATTTGCCCTATCCATGCTCATATAGAGCTTCTATTACAATAATCAAAAATTGGGGGTTTCTTTAAAATAGGAGTACTTTAATGAAAAAAATAAAATGTTACTTTTTCATTAAAAAGAAAGATTCCTATCCTAGGTAACTTATAACTATGACCTAACGCAACCTAATAGGCACTCAACTGTTTACCCTTATTCTATAACATGTTGCATCCTAAGTTATAGAACATCACCACACCTAATCCATTAGCCTCCTGTACTTTAATTGGGCCTTATCCAATGGACCCCAAACTTAGCGTAAGACCTTTAGCCACTTGAATATGAGGTTAGGTCATCATAAGTTAGCACAGCTAGCACAATTAAGTCAGCATAGTCGGCATACATGCATAGTCTAACCTAGGCTAGTGAGTGCACCTGTATCTATACATGACTCTTTAGCCTATTTAATAATTTGCCCTCCACCTTGATCACTTGAGAGCCCTGGATCGGAGAAGAAGGGAATTTAGGAATGACAGCAATCCTACAGAAAAGGCACTCAACCATAGTTAGCCATAATCTACATTAAATGTTCTTAAGATTGTGTTAATAACTGCCATAGAAGACATATACACTTTGACCCTCACCTTAATTAGGCTTAATCAAAGTGGAGGCTCCATCTTCAAAGCGGGCTCTACACAATCATTATCTCCTTTAGGTAATTCACCTGTATTTTTATAGAAAGGACATCAATTAAACTTCAGGTTATCAGGAAATTAGCCATAGAGGACACCTCGTCCTCTTTATCTTAAGATATCTCAACGTCCAAGATATTTTAATATTCAGCAAGCTCCTATGAGAAGGATATGACATTGACACCTGAGTAGCAAAAAGTCAAACTTGAAGAACTAACATCTCAACATCTCACCATGTTCACAGGTATCTTGCTACAAGCACTCACACCACCAAGTTCTCAAGAATTTAGCTACAGGCCCTCAGACTCTTATGCCACCAAGTTTATAGGGGTCTGGCTATAGGCCTTCAGGCTTACACCATTAACTTTGCAAGGATCTAGCTACAGGTTTTTAGGGCCTCGCACCACCAAACTCATAAGGATTTGGCTATAGATCTCTAAGCTTACACGCCATAAAATTCAGAATGATCTGGCTACAGGTGTTCAGGCCTGCACACCACTAAGTTTATAAAGATCTCGCTACAGGTCTTTAGGATATTACACCATCAAATTTATAGGAATCTCGCTATAGGCCTTTAGACTCTCATGCCACCAAGCTCATAAGGATTTGGATATAGGTCTTCAGGCTCATATGCCACCAAGTGTACAGATATGGATATAGATTTTCAGGCTCTCAAACCCCCAAGTTTATAGGGATCTAGCTACAAGCGAGGTCTCACGCTACCAAGTTCATAGGGATATGGTTATAGGTATTCAGGCTCTTATGCTACGAAGTCCACAGGGATCTAGCTATAGTTCTTTAGGCTCCCACGCTACCAAATTTATAAGGAATAGGCTAGAAGTCTTCAGGCTTTTGCACTACCAAGTTCATAGAGATCCGGCTTAACTTTCACGCTACTGAGCTCATGAAGATATCCCTACAGGCTCTCATGTCACCAACTTCACAAGACTTGGCTTCAAGTCCTTAGGCTCTCTTGTCATCAAATCGAGAACCACTACATGGGCAAAATGTCCATTGGACTAGTGAAAGGTTCGCTAGGATGACAGAAGCTCAAATTCAAAATTCGCTGTAATTATTTGAATTGCTTCTTTGAATTCCTTTGGACTAGCATTGTACTTCTAATTTTATTATCTAATTTGATTGACCTTAATATGGTGCATGCTTATCGCTTTTGAGTATAATTAGATTTCGATTTCTTATATTGATTAGTAAAGGAGGTCACTGATGACAGTTGGTGACGTGATGCACTCCATCATGTCATCATACCATCGCTCTTGAATCTGGATCCTTAATTCGAGCCCAAAGAGTCACATAGTCCCCATTCCATGGATCATTTCGAGGCCTAACTGAAAACCTTTTGAAAACGAGCCAATTGTCCCTTTTAATGTCTCTTTCAAATTATGATTTGTTTTAGAGAGCAGTATTGGTTTTGTAAGTTCTCCGTAAAACTCATATTAACTCTATTAATTAAATTTCTTCTTTTATTTTTCGCTAAATTTTTTAAGATTGAGCATAGCAGGTTTGAAAAATAGGGTTTTTCCTTTGAGATTCATGTGGTAGCCCTGTTTGAGCCAAAAGGGTTGAATTTATCCTAACTCAAGAACCCGGCTGGGTTCCTAGACCAGCACCGTAGTCCAGTCTCTTGACTCAACCAGAGGGACCACTAGGGTTAGGCAAGAAAACTAGGCTCAATATTGACCTAGGATCCCAGTTGTAAAAATTAAATAAAAAAAGAATTTTCAAACTACACACTTAGCCAGTGACTTTAACCATTCGTGCGGGGCTACACTTGGTGTTCCAGGTCGTGGGTCTTATAGTGGCAACTCCACACCAGAAAACCCCTCCCTCAGGTAGAGAAACAATTTCAAACCTTCAGGTTACTGTCATTGGATTGATCCTATGACTCTGGTAGGTTGATGTCGTTGGGTCCGCATTGTAAGGACAATGACCTGGAACCCCTGGTAAGGTCTCTCATGAATGGTTGGATTTACTTGCTAGATATGTTTTTGGATTTAATTTTTATGACAGATAGGGGATTAAGCTGTAATAGAAAGGGCCAGTCTGGCCCAAAGGGACACATAATAATCCTGATCTAGGATTCCGGTCAAGATCTTGGCCAATGTTAGGCCTAGTTTTCTGGTCCAATTCCCTAGTAGTCTCTTGGCTGTGCTAAGAGACTGGACTGAAGGACTGGTCCAGGAACCGATCGAGTTCCTAGGTTAGCACAGAGTCCAACTTTTTACCTCAAACATAGCTACTGCTAGGATCCTAAAGCTGCCAAATCCAAAGAGATACAACAAAAAACAAAAAAGGTCAAATTCAATTGATAGAACTGCCAGTGAGTTCTTAGAAAAATTTACATACCTGAAGCTACTATCTAAAACAAACCATGAACTAAAAGGGACACTGAAGGGATAAGTTCGACTCATTTAGAAAGGTTTTCTAGAAGGCCCCCAAATAGTTCATGGAATGAGCATCATTTGACTCCATAGCCTTGAATTGAGGATCCAGGTGTGGGGGCTATAGTATGATGATATGATGGATTGCATCATGTCATCACCCATCATCATTAACAATCTCTACTAATCAATATGAGAAATCAAAATCTAATTATACTTAGAACAACATGCATGCAGCATACTAGGATCAATCAAATTGGATAATAATATTAAAAGTACATCATTAGGCCAAAGGTATTCAAAGAAGCAATTCAAATTATTACAGCGGGCAGGGTCTAAACTAGTTAAAGATGACATCTTTACTCAAACTTGAAACTGAATAAAGCAATTAAGAAAAAGAAAAGAGAGAGAAGAAGGGGTAGTTGAAGTTGTTCCCTCAGGTTGACCCACCTGATCTATTTTAAAACCTAACAGATTGACGCCTCACAATGTTCTTAGCATTCGTTCGGTCACGCTTAAGATTCTTTGGTATGTCCCATAGTTTTTTCTTACATCTTCTCCAATTTTGAGTGTGATTCTCTCGAATTTCTAGTGTGTTTCTCTTGAATTTTCGGTGTGCTTAACCCTAAGGAGCAACCCCTCTTTTATAGATCTTAAAGGGATAATATGAGTTGATTTAGAGAAAGAAGACCTTATCCCCTTCTTAGTAGGCTTAATCTAAATGAATGCACTATACAGATAAAATTATAATAGCTTAGACCAATGTTAGAAATGGGAAAGGACACTGAGAACCCAATCGGGTTCCTTCCTGCTACCAGGTACTAGCCTGGTTCCTGACCAGAACCCAGGCGAGTTCTTCTGTACCCGCAATATGGGTCAGGCTGGGCTTCTATGTGCAGTTTCTCACTTTTTGGTCTTAATAAAGGATTAATCCGTTGAACCTCCAACTACATAGATTGGGACATAAATTTCACCATTGGACATTTTATAAAATTGAGATGCCACTTTTAGGCATCTACAGTTACCTCCACTTTAACCAAGCTTATACAAGGTGAAGGTCAAAGTATCTAGCGTTTGTGCTTACCTATTTATTACTCCATCTTAACCATTCCCCAATTTAATGGTTCTCCATTGTTGACCTATTATCGACGTAGTGGACCTTTTGCCGATCTAGAGGACCTTTCATCGGTCTAATAGTTCTCAATTCTGACCTTTCATCGGTCTAACAACTCTGAATTCTAATCTTTTGCTAGTATACCACACCCTTCACTGGTTAAGTGGTTCTGGATTTGGTGGAGTGAGAGCCTAAAATCTTGTAACCATATCCCTACGAACTTAATGGCGTGTGAGTCGCAAAATCTATAGCCAGATCCCTGTGAACTTAGTGGTGTATGAGTCTAAAGACCTGTAGCTAGATCCTTGTGAACTTGGTGGTGTGAGACCCTAAAGACTAGCCAAATCCTTATAAATTTTATAGTGTGAGAGCCTGAAGACCTGTAGCCAGTAACCTTGTCAATTTGTTGTGACACGAGCCTGAAGACCTATAGCCTGATCCCAATGAACTTGATTGCATGAGAGCTTGAAGACCTGTAGGTAGATCCCTATGAATTTGGTGGCGTGTGAGCTTGAAGACCTGTAGCTATATCCCTATGAACTTAGTGGCGTGAAAGCCTGAAAACCTGTTGCCAAATCCCTTTGAACTTGGTGTTGTGAAAGCTGAAAGACCAGTAGCTAGATGCCTGTGAATTTGGTAGCGTATGAGCCTAGAGATCTCTAACCAGATCCCTATGAACTAGGTGGCTTGAAAGCCTAAAGACATGTAGTAAGATCCCTATGAACTTGGTTGTGTGAAAGCCTAAAGTCCTGTAGCCTGATCCCTGTGAACTTGGTGGCGTGCGAGCCTTAAGAGTGGTAGCCAAATTCCTGTGAACTTGGTGGCATAAGATCCTGTAGACCTACTGGTAGAACGTTAACTTGTCATTGGTGAGAGGTTGAGATGTTAAATCTTCATGTTTAACTTTTTTACCACTCAGTTATTAATGTCATGTCCTTCTAATGGGAGCTTCCTAAATGTTGAAATGTCATGAATATTGAGATGTCCTAAAATAAAGCAGATAAGATGTCTTCTATGGCTAGTTACTTGATAACCTAAAGTTTGGTCGATGTTCTTTCAATAGGGATGTGCGTGAATTGCCCAAGGGGGATGATGATTATATAGAACCCGCTTTGAGGATGGATCCTTGGAATGGGGTTCCAAATATGGATCTTTGGTTTGAGGATAGGGAGTCAAATAGTCCCCATTCTAGGGATCTATTTTTTCAAGTGGACTCGCCACTATGAGGACCACGACCTAGAAGCTCGGTTGAGGTCCCATATGAATGATTGGGCCCGCTTGGTGCTAGGTTTTATTTTGTTCACTCGTTTTCTTTTGCGCAAAATGGATCAAATTGCAGTAGAAGGTTGGGCTCGTATTCAAGAACTCGGCCCAGTTCCAGGATCCTGGCCTAGTTTCAAACAATCTAACAACAGTTCTGATTTAGGACCCCGGTCAGGTTCCTCATTCAGAACTGAACGTAGTTTGCTAGTCCAGACAACATTACCGTCTGGACCCCGAGGCAAACCTACTTCCTAGGCCTATTCTGCTCATGCCAAAAAAGGTTTACCAGAAAATAAAAAGAAAATTTATTTATTACAATCATGAATGAGTTTTTAGTCTACTTTTCAAAACGAACCATAAATTGAATGGGACAATGAAAGGGGCAAAAGTGTTCATTTTGAAAAAGTTTTCAAAACGCCCCGAGTAATCCATGAGGTAGGGACCATGTGACTTCATAGGCTCGAACCAAGAATCTATACTCGGGGGCGAAGGTATGATATCATGATGGAATGCATCCAATATCGCCTCTCATTACTGATGACCTTTCCTAATCAAAACTGAAAATTAGAACCAATTTGCACTTTAAATGCCAAGCATGCAACATATTAAGAAGGAACGGTATTCGTATAAAGGAACATGAAGAAACAATCCACATAATTACATAGAGGGCGGACTAAATTATTGAAATTTACATCTTTAAAATTAAATAAACCTAAACAAAAGAAAGAAGGAAAGGAAAAAGAGAAATGTAGGTTTGAAAGATTGGCCCCCTCGGCTTACCTCCCTGAGTGGCTTAGAGAACCCTGAGATCAAGAATATAAAGCCTAGACTTGTGCCTTAAAGGATTTTAAGGGTAGATTTGAGAAGGGTTTGGTTAGGTTCTCTAAACCTCTCAATATTATCTCAGAATTTTCTGAGGTTCTGGTTATGTGCTTGAAGGGTAGGTGAGGGGCAGAATTTATAGCTGTTAGAAACGAGGGTTTTCTACGGTTTCTCGAAGCTGGCGTTACATTGGGATAAGGTTTCTCTAGGTTGAGCCGATGGCTAGGGTTTCTAGAAAATAGGTCAGAAACAAGGAGCTAGGTCGGGCTTTACTTGGCGGGATCCTTCCCTGTAACTGTTTGGCACGAGAGCCTAAAGACTTGTAGTCAGATCCCTATGAGCTTGATGGCATAAGAGCCTAAAGACCTATAGGCATATCCTTGTGATTATTTGGGGCCTTTTCGAAAACCTTTTAAAAATGAACCTTTTTGTCCCTTTCAGTTTATGGTTCGTCTTAGAGAGTAGACATTGTTTGTAAGTTCTTCTATAAACTAACTAGTGACTCTATTCTTTTTAATAAGCTCGATTTTATTCATTTATTTCGTTCTAGAAGTGGTGGAGACCCCGGTGAGATTCCTTCTTGCAGGTAGGCACCGGACTTGAATCTTGGCCAGAACCTAATTTGGTTTTTTGGAAACTACAGCATGGGCCGGCTATGATTTTATGCATTGTTTCTCTCTTTTTTGTTATTAAATTGAGGATTAATCTGATGCCCGCAACTCCACAAATTAGGCATAAATTTCACCATCGGACATTTTATAAAATTGAGATGCCATTTTTAGGCACGTCATATTAGACAAAATAAATGAAGAATTGGGCCATTAAAGGGACAAATAAGAGAAAATAGTAATTACCATTTGGAAGAGATAAAATAGCTAACAAGAATATTGAAATAGGTAAAGTAAAGATCCTTATAATGTGTGCTCTCCAACGTCTCTTACAAATTGTAGAATTTTAAATACTTGACATTGCATCTTCTAACCAAATCTTTCTACTGAAGTCTCTTTTTCAGAGAAGATCTCGTAATTCACCCTCTTTTCCCTACATGAAGGCAAGCCTTACTTTCCATCTTACATATCATCTCTTTATCTCTCATACTGCACTAGCGTTTTTTTAAACTATAAGCTCCATACTATTTGGTGGAGATAAATGAAAGAACTTGCATTATGACAATAAAATAATGATAAAGTAATTGAGAGGTCTGTACGATAGCCTTCTGCCGAACCTTCCTTTTTTTACCAACAAGTAATTGCATATCATTTGTCTGCCAAAACGTATATCCAACAAGTAATTACGTTTCATTTACTGGCCAAAAGATATATCCAACAACTTGGATAGAGCTAGGTTCAAAAACTACTAAATATGTATAAAAATATAAAGCTATCAGTTTCTCATCTTCCTTGAATTGCTATGTACATGATCCTACTTTGCATTATATACAAAACTTTTTTCATCAGTTGTGCCATATTGTAGTAGTTCCATTGTGTATCCTAGCATTTTGTTCTAGGCATACTTCGTAAATCAGATGTAAACCACACAATATTTTTCTTCCCTTTCTTGTTTTAGATCTAGCTAGTTATATCCATGTATTTTGCAATTTAGTTTAGTATTTAGCTTTTGAAAGGCTTTAGAGTTATACACACATTTAAAGTACAAAAAATCCCTATCTTCCACCTTCTGGCAAGATAACACACAGGCTGTATCTCAAGTAATATTCCACTTGAATGATCTTCTTTACTCTTCAATCCATTTAGAATAGCTGACCAACTTAAAATTGAAGCTTTTGGCATGTTCCACATGCTCTATCCCACTTTTTTCTAATGCATCTTATGTCCTTCATCATAAGTTAACCAATTAAAAGTACTAGCCCCCCAAAAAAAAAAAAACCACATTAATACGACCATTCCATCTTTGACGTAGATGTTAAAGCCATTCCTCAAAGCGCTCGCGACCTTTAATGTTTGCTTTTAGGACCAGTTGGAACTTACTGTTGCCTAATAATTCCACCAGTTCGTGTCTTTGAGATACACATGGTTTACCCATTTTACCTCTAAATCAACTTTATTGGAAGTATCCCATACCTATCTACCTAACGAGGCTAGATTCTAATCTTTAATCTATCTAACACCCAAACTAGCTTTACCTTTTGGGTTATAGACTAAGTCCAAGCAATCAAAGAGACTTTCTCATGAGAAGTATCACTGCCCTATGGAAATCTTCCACATATTTGAACATTTGTTGTATCACATATTAGGTAGTATGATAGAAGCCCGAAACATTCGTAAGCTGATCAATGCTGAGTTAATAAGCTATGCTGTACCTACATAACTTAGGGCTTGCTCTTTTTGTTGGGAAAGAATGGGCATGGGATGAAAAGAAATGGAAATGATCAGGGAGAAACAGGAAGGAATAGAAAGGAATGGTATTTTCATGAAAGAGTGGAAAGGAGTAGGAAGAATTGATAAGGAATAGGAGGATTTGGAAAATTCTTTTTTAGGAGAGAGTAAAAAAGGATAAGAAGGAATGGAAAAGAATGGGATGAAAGGGGAAGGAATGGAAAGGAATGAGATTTTTCATAAAGGATTGGGAAGAAGTGGGAAAGAATAGGAAGGACATAATGGAATGGAAAGGGCTCGGAACCCTTCATTCACCAACAAAAGAAATAGGCCCTTAGTCTCTTTCATGCCAAGCTTTTAACTATGGCAGAGATTCTCTCGATCAGATTTTAACACTCTACTTTAGATAATTCTGTAGTCACCTGAGTATATTCGAGTTATCAAAGATATGTACGAGGAAGGTAGGACGAGTGTCAGGACGTCAGGAGGGGTTCCCAATTACTTCGCCGTTAGTATGGGCCTGCATCAGTGTTCCGCTTTAAACCCTTTTCTTTTCACTCTAGTTATGGATAAGCTTACCAATGGGATTTAAGATGAATTACCATGGTGTATGCCATTCGCGGATGACATTGTTCTTATTGATGAGACCAGATAAGGAGTTAATGGCAAGTTGGAGCGATGGAGACATTCTCTGGAATCGAGAGGCTTTAGAGTAAGTAGATCGAAAACTGAATACCTACATTGTTGTTTCAGTGGGAGGGAAGATGCAAGGGCAGAAGTTACTATTGATGGGATGACGATACCAAAGGTCGAAAAGTTTAAATATCTAGGCTCGATCATTCATCAGAAAGGAGATATTGACGAAGATATTAACCAGCGTATAAAAGTAGGTTGGCAAAAATGGAAGTATGTTTCAAGTGTGCTGTATGATAAAAGGATGCCTGTAGGATTAAAAGGTAAAAGTTTATCGTACAGTAGTTAGACCTGCTGTGTTATATGGATCAGAGTGCTGCCCTATAAAAAAGATACAAGTTCAAAGGTTGATGGTAGCATAAATGAAGATGATTAGATGGACGTGTGGTTATATAAGAGTGGATAGAATTAGTAATGGAGCAATTAGAGACTTAGTTAAAGTGGCTTCCATCGAAGATAAGATGAGAGAAACAAGGTTCAGGTGGTTTGGCCATGTGATAGAAGGAGTATGGACGCTCCAGTGAGGAGATGGGAGATGATTAACATCCCGGAAGGTAAAAGAGGGAGGGGATGACCAAAGAAGAGTTTGGACGAGATAATTAGAGAGGACTTGAGAGTTGTAGGGTTAGCAGAGGACTTGGCTCAGGATAGGAGATTATGGCCGGATCGGATTAGGATCTTAGATCGCAGAGAGTTAGCCTCGTAGTTATCTCTCGGTTGCAATACGATAGATTTGGTTGTAAGTGCTTTATTCGTATGTCATATTGTATATAGGTACTACAGACATTTGAGAAGAGACATTATTTGCATACCCCTTTTTATCGAGGTATAGTACCTTTTCCCTGCTATGTTGTACTTATGTTTACATAGTTACTGCTTCCTGATTCGTTAGTACTCCATTTTTCATTTTCTACTGTTTATCCTTAGTTTCTATCCGTAAAATATTTTTATAAAATCCTTCTTCTACAAAATATTTTCACAAAATCTAACTTTGTGGGTCCTTCAGAATCAGCCTCTCTACGGGCAGAGATACCGATAGAGGTAAGTTGCTTACATCTGGATCTCCCCCAGATCCCACGAAAGCGGGGCCCACACTGGGAGGTGGTGGTGTTGTTGTTGTTTAGATAATTTTGTAGAAAATAAAGGCATTTTTAGAATTTGATAGGCAACCCCCCTTACTTAAACCCGGTCAAATCCAAGATTTGATTCTTATTATTCCCTTCAACACCACCAAAGATGACATTAGATTCGTGTCGATTGATCTTAAGTCCAAAAGTTTGAGAAAATCTCTCAAAGTAATGCAACATGATTTGTATAGATTTAATACCACCACTGCATAACAGGATAACATCATTTCAAAACATAGGTGATTTTAACTACATTCCTTTGTAACTAAAATGATATTTGAATTCTTCACGGAGGCTAACCAGTTACACACACGTAGACATAAATTCCATGCATAATACAAATAACGAAGGAGAAATAGGATTCCCCTACTTGATGCCACTTTTCCCTCAAATAATCTAAACGTTCCCCATCAATAGAAATAAAATATTATACAGCAATCACACTTTCGATAATCGATCTAAACATCTTGTAGGGAGTATTAATTCCTTAAGCATGCCTACAATAGATGACCAGCTCACTGAATCATTGGCTTTCATAACATCTATCTTTATCGAGAGTTTAGCCTTCTGTAATGTTTGACAAAGTCTTGACAAATCAAGATATTGTGTAGTAAACTCCTTCCATCAACAAAAGCAGCTTAACCTTTATCAATCAAGTTAGGCAAGCCTCCTTCAAGCCTTCGATAAAATGGCTTTTGAAATGACTTTGTATATGACATTACAACATGGTATTGGCCTAAAGTCCTCAATAGAACTAAAGCATTTAACCGCACATAATATAATAATTGGGACTGTTGGGTTGGTCTCTCTTACTACTTAGACCTTTTTTAGATTGCTTTTGTGTTGAGCCTGTGCTGCTAAACTTGTTAAATAGCCTACATAGACTGACCTTTTTTAAATTGTTGTTTGTTTACTTATAAATCACAATTGTTGGGTGTTCTTGGCTTACCTGACTACATATGCTGAGAACTGTGTAATGTAATAACTGCTTATATTTTATCCTCTATTTTTCCTTTTTGCTCAAACCATTTTGTAAATACTGAATTCATAACCCAAATTAACATCCAATTATCATTCTTTTCAAATAAGCACTAAATTATTATTTTTTATATTTTTAGATTTAAACTAAAACTTTTTACCTAATCTAGTGCTGGTTTCGGAAGACATTAACAATTAAGTGCTTGCTTGAACAAAACAAAAAAACACAATGCTATTATTGGGGGGGGGGGGGGGGGGAATACTAATTAGGGCTAGTTTGGGCTATTTAAAAGGGAAAAAAAAACGCAAAACCATGAGCTGCCCAAATACTTGCCCACCATGCACGGCAGATTGGCTCATTTGCATCTTTGATTGGATTAGCCTGACTTTGGTGCTCCACTCTCTTCCTACTTCTCACGTCTCAAGGCATTTTCTACGTGGGGTGTCACCGGCAAGCGTCCCCGTGAAAACCCGGTATTCTTCTTCTCTGGGCAATCTCTGTTCGGAACTTCGTATGGATGACTCGCCGGAAAATACCACCACCGTAATTCCTCAGCTGGACGATGATCTTCTCCAGAGCATTCTCGAAAAATTGCCTGCTAAATCCTTCGCATCTGCAGCCTGTGTGAGCCGTTCATGGAATGGTACCTGCAATCGCATTCTCTCTCATCCCAAGCTCTGCTCTACCTTCTCTCTCAACCCATCTCTGCCTGTATGCTCTCCCTCTCTTTCTGTCTAATGTATTTGCAGGATGATGATTTAAAGCGATGATTCAATTGTATGTTCGATTTTGATTGTAGGATGCCATGGACCAGGTTGTGGGCAAGGTTTTATTGGGACCAATTCAACCCCATTTTGTAATTCTCTGCGTTTGCCCCTCAATTGACTTGGACGAAGCACACCGACTTGTAATTTCATCTTTTTATTTACTTTCTGTGGGTTTGTGAGGGTGGTTAAGGCACTAAATCTGGTTAGCAATCTTGCAGATCACTGCCAAATTGGGTTCTTCAATCCCAATTATTACTTGCACTACTGCAGGAATTATTGGAAGAGATGCACTAACTGATAGAGTTGCTGAGGTAAGATTGTGGTGTTAATGTAGCTTGTGAAACTCATTCTGCCGTTAATAAATTATTCAATTATCTGAGCTTCTGCTGTGTATATACTGAGATGGGCAATTGTCCTTTTTTGGATTGAACGAGCAGGTGAAGTTTCCATATTTTGATGTTGAGGATCTTATTGACCATCCTAAAGGCTGTGGGATTTCGTTGACCGTAGGATATGTGCCTGGATTGAAAGTTGATGCGATCCCACTCCCTCGCGCTGAAGAGGTGTTTGCCATTACTATACTTCATTCTATAATTGTTCGACTAAGAAACATTTGATGAAAAGGGTGTTTTTGGTATCTGTAATGATAGGGAGATGGCATTGACAAGTTTGTGATGGACATCAGTGATTACTCTGCTTCTGTGTCAGGTTGCAAGTCTCCTGAAGCAATCATTATGTTTGCAGTGAGTAGGCTTGTTGCTTTGATTTGCTTACTAGAACCTCTTGTTAAAATTTTGCCTTGATTGCATATGCTGTTCTTTTCTCTGGGCAATGTTGTAGGATTCGCAAGGTGATATGAAGCCTGTTCTTCAGAAGATGGGTGAGTTTCAATCCTACATTGTGCTTCATTGCATGTCATCTTGTTAGGTACGAATACATTTTTCCTACCCAATTGCCTACCCAATGTAGTGACTGATGGGTTTCAATTTCATAATTTTAGCTCTGATTTACAGTTAGGCTGTTTGTACTTTTCCCATGACTGAGAAGGCATTGACCTTTACTTCAAATTGAGAAAGAAGCAAGAGGACAATTGAGTAAGACGCCTGACAGGATGCATTAGAATCCAAGGCTAAAACAGAAAAAAGAATTCCTGATAGCAGTTTTTGGCCATGTTGAGGTTCGACAACAGTAGCCTTTTATGTTTGTTTAGAAATATGTAAAGAAAAGAACTTAGGGATTATTGTTGTTGTATTTATGATTTTATGTATATTTTTTGGCCTCTCCCTGTACCCAAGCTGTTGTCTATATAGACATGGAAAATGGGAAGTCTCTCTTCTTTCTTTCTCCTTTTACCTTGTTAATTCTTAAAAAATTTTGGTCAATTACATGTGACTTGTGATTTCGGAAATTTTACTTGATTCGACGATTTTGAGCTCATTTTTTTAGCTAGGGTATGAAAGTTTTGTGAGCTCTTTTATTTCTAAATCATATAAATGTGATATGGAGTGCAGATTGATCAGGAAGTTTGGCTCAGACTTTAAACAGTCCCATTCACATGCGTTCGTTCCCCCTCTCCTTTCCATCTATTGAATATGACATTTGGCTAGGTGATGGATGTATACTATGGTCTGTATCATGGCATAACATAGATAGTGAGGGACTTGGGCATTCCCTTTTAAAATGTATTCTTATTCTTATGAGGATGGTTCTTAACGTGACACAGCATGGGAGCTAGTTCACTTCTTCTCATGTATGGTTTGCGCTGACTCGCACCAAAGAGGCTTACTCTTTACTTTAGTAAGGAGCGACCATTAAAAAGTTTAAAGAACAAACCATGGTGGAGAATAGATGGTGAAGGTGTTGTAGAATCGACATAGTTTCATTGATCCTTTTTGACTTGCTAAGTGACAAATTTGTCTGATAAAAAAAAAGTGACAAATTTGTACGTGGCTTGCAAACTGGGGTTTGACTACTTCTAATGAGAGCAAAAGATTTTATCTTTGGTATTAATCCTAACTGTGAGAGTTTTAGGTAATAAGAGAGAACTTCCATTGACACTTGGATTCAATACGCAAAGTAAATGGGACATCTATGAGGATATTTTTCACAATATATGGTGGAGGAATAAATCTAGACTTTTGTGTGATAAGAAGATCCCAGTAGGTCTAAACGGGAGATTTACGTATGCTGGCTAGAGTGGCTTTGTTGTATGATTTGGCTTATTGGGAAGATTTAAGTCCAAAGGATGATGATCCGAGTGATGCTCATCATTGGATAGAATAAGGACTGAAGTTATCAAAGAAAGAGTAATAATGACACCAATAGAAGATAAGATGAAGGAAGTTGGCCTTAGATGACTTGGACACATCAAGAGAAGGGGTATAAATGCACATGTGAAGAGAGGAATGACATTCTGCAATGTAACAGAGGTTGAGGGAGACCAAAAGAGGGTTGGAATTAGGTGATTGCCATGGGTTTTAGCGCATTTACAACTTAAGAAGGACATACTCAGGATAGACGTCTCTGGAGGTCTAGGATTAACGTTACATAGATTAAGTTGCAGGGTTTTGCCTTCCCTTTGGTTGTTGGACAACTAACAAAGCTTGTTGATGTTTGACCTGCAGACTGGGTTAAATAGTCAAAACTAACATGGGCAGCAATAGCAATGACAACAAGAACTCTCACTTTGCCTAAGGAGATTCAGATGTAGGCAATGTTAACCTTGCAAACAAAGAGAGTGACCTAATATACCCACATTTTTCAACAGAATACCTTTTTAAATGGTCTAAATAATGATTACCTTTTATGATATTTCACAGTTATCAGATATTGAAAACAAGTCCTTCATTTCTGCCAAATCTACTGTATGGTCTGCTTTCATATTGCTATTTGAGGATAAGCAGGTTTACCTAGGATTAGAACATGATTTCCTTGCCCTAACGTTTCTTTTGCTCATAAGCATATAATAATTCTTTGCATCTACTTTTGTTGGTTAACTGTTATTTCTCGCAGATTGTGCATTTTCTAAGCAGACTGTCATTGCTGGAAACGAAGGCTGTAGTTTCAGATATGGAAGCAAAAGTAAGCCAAGTATCACCTCTACATGTCCGGAAAGACTGGGACTGGCTGATGAGGCAGTTGCTCTCGTATTTGTGAGGGATAGAAGTAGACTAAATGGTATTACTTTCACCTTTTCTTTGGCATTTGGAGATTCATTCATGAATTCAAGCAATTTGCTATGACTAATAATTGGAAGCACTGAACAATGTTTCCACTGTAGTTGGTATGAATGGCATGTCTCATTTTAAACTTGGATATTAAGTAAACGAAATAGAAAGTGATGTCTGTTCTAATATGCAAATTCAGCATTTTGAGATGTGCTAACCCTGTCAGCATGCACCGTACACAAAACAACATGACCTTGTCTATGGATCTCACTTAATCATGTTAGGAGGGATCTAGATGAACATAGTTTTGTCCTTAATAACAAGAGAGGCTGTTCCAAAAGAGTCATCAAACAAATTTTCCATGAAGTTTCTGTAGTTATAGACATTCAGAAAGCAAAATTGATAGATGCCACTATGCCAGGGGAGAATGAACCTAGGAAGTATATTTTTCTTTTAATGAGTAATAAAATATTATATTAGGACACAAAGGGAACATCACGCATGCACAAAGGGCGGGCAAAAAATAAAAATCAATATGCTTTTAAGCTATCATTCATGATTGCATCTCAAATCTGATAAAATTCAATTGCCACTTAGAGTGAAGTGCTTGACTCCAACTCTACAAAATTCTTACAAATGTGAGTCTAAACTCGTCATAAGGCAAACCTTTGCCTAAAAGTCTGGTGATTCCTTTCCATCCAAGCACTAAGAGTAGCCATGATGGAGGTTGTCAAGGACAAGACTACATTGAACTGGATCCTTGGATCACAGAAAAGGTAAGGATGTGGTTGTGAATTTGTGAAAAAATGAATTTTGGTAAGAAGCATTAAAAGGGGGAGTAGCACTGGATTAGAGTAAAGCACAATTTAACTATGTAACTATATTGATTAGTCTAATCTAAAACACCGTGCATGACACATGCCAAAGGAGGTCACGGAAAAGTCTTAGATTCAACTTAGAAAGTAATAGGCACAAAAACAGAAAGCAACTTAAATTAGTCCTATTGTGCACTGCCTTTGTTTATATTGCCACAAAACACATTTATGAGATTGCATCCTCTGTGAGATATCCTTGATGAGCTATATAGCAGCCAAGTCCTGTTGGGTGACTTCTCTCTATGGGTCTTCGTAGATATTTCTCTTAGTTGCTTCACTCATGTCAAGCTGACCGCATCATACCTCCTGATGACACATTGGGGTGTCTTCTCTTGGTGTGCCCAAACTATCATACGCCGCCAACAGGAATCCAGACAAGAGCCCAATCTTCATAATCTTCACTCCAGTTAACTTGGTCCAAGTCTGTTGTGGTTTGTTACCTGGCTTTGGCTGACTTGAGCACCCCTTTCTCCCTATCTCTGGTGTCTAACTTTTGGTACATGTTTCCCTAGACTTTATGCTTGGCTTTAGTAATTGTCTTTTTTTGGCTGTTTCTTACCCATTTTTACCATTGATTTTTGCTGCTTTCGTCTTTTTTTGTGTCGCTACATAGTAGAGCTGTGTCAGCAGCTTGCTTGGTTCTGCTCTTCATGAGCCTCATCATTCCACCACCAAGCTCCTGATGCTTAACTTCGTCATAGATTAGAAGAATCTCTGTTGTATTTCTTCAATTTTTCCCAGGGATAATCTGGAATATGCATGATTACTCCTTTTCTTTCGTCACTGCTTACCCTCAACATCCATAGCTAGACACCAATTTTTGTTTTTTTGTTTTTATAAGAAACCAATGTTTTCTTAGGAAGTCACTGGGATGACCTTATAGTGCTTGCAAATGCATCGGTGACTTCTTTCTAGTGAGGATACAGTGAAGCTGTCTTTCGCAAGCCTCATTTTTTTGTGTGATCATACACTCGTTATCTTCTCTTGGGGCAGGAGTTGGCAATCATAAACGAAGTTTCATAAGAAATCTAGAATGGTTAAGCCTTCATCGTTTTGCTCCCAAAGCCAGGGCTTCCTGACGTTCCTTCGCAATCTTCTTCTCTGGTTGCCAAGTAATTTGATGATATTCAAGGGGCACATGTCCTGCACAGCTGAGCCTATATTCCTGTTCAAAGCTCCTCCTATGGAAAGCTTCTCAGTGTGACGAACTTCTCAGTTAACTTAGTCTGAAGTTCTCCTCAATCATTCTTGATGTCGTAATCCAAATGCCCTTAGGTTGCACAAGAGCTGGCTTCATTAATGGTCTATCCGCGTAGCTACAACTATATTGCAATGATCATGTCATTTGTGTGCCTAACCTCAATGATGACGTTGAGGTCCGTGTCCAGGAGAATACTCACCCCATTGACTTGTTCTCCAAGTTTTGTAATTTGTAATAAACCATTTCCCATGACTCTTCTCCAACCCACTTTGTCTACTATGGACAGGCTATATTGGTCTTGCATGGTTGCATCATTTCAGCATCATCACTAACTCAATAGTTGAAACCATCGTGAAAGTTCAGTTGCGAGCTTGTGAACTGGAGACTGCCTTTCTCCTTTAAGCTAACAACGATTAGGGAACGAGTCGGAGTACAACCACCACACACCTGAGGAAGAACAGGTCGTGCAGGAGGAAAAATGGCAAAATAAAATCAATACATAAGGAGTGAACAAAGCGTTGCTAATCATAACTCAAGTCCTATGTGAAGGCAATACGTGAACATCAAGGGCAAGTTTGGACTTTGGAATTAGTGAGTTTAGGCCCTAAGACTCCAAATGGCCAAACTAGGCTCTTTAAACCACTTTAGGATCACGTTAAGGATTATCTTCTAAATAAAGCAGAAGAGGTATGCTTAGGATTATTACTTTGTTTATTCTATCAATCTAATTTATATGGCCCAAGCATCAACAAAAGGGAGAAAAGAGTATCAAAGTGAAGAATCTCCCATGTCGGCCATAGTCAAGTAGACAAGCTGGATCAGTTTTGGTCCAACAAGTCGCAGTTAAGAAAGTCAAATTTGGGTCAATTGTGATCAACTCGGGTCAAACCTTGGTCCAAAGTCAAGATCGAGGTCTAATTATCAAACATAGAGATAAGGCAGAATTTGTACAACTCATGACTAGCCTAGAAGCTTCTAATTTTAATGTCCGTGTACTTAAATTGTTTGTTAGAATGTGATTGACAGAGTAAGTGTTTAAATCCTATTGATCTACACTTATCATATAGGTGCTTAATTTTTATGGGTCTGTTTTTATGGCCTAGGGAAGGTGACACTAATTGTATGGCTATAAAAAGCCTCATTGTAATCACTTGGAATCACACTTGAGTTGAGAATTAATGAATGAAAGCAACAATACTTTTCTTTCCAAGATGCAGAATCTCTCTCTTTATTTCTAGTACTTGGTATATTTGAATGGTAATTGAGTCAATTCTTTAAGTTAATTCTTGGTGCTTTATTTTAGAATTAATTGGTGGATTATTAGGCTAAGTGATGACTTGAGTATTAATCTTAGTCATACCCATTTATTTTCTTTTTTCTTCCACATTCAAAAATCCAGAAAAAATTCCTTAATTTTCCTTTTGTTATTCAAGGCATCTTAGTCATATCCATTTATTTGCTTTTTCTTCCACATTCAAAAACAAAATTTCCTTAATTTTCTTTTTGTTACTCAAGGCTTAGCTTGGTTCAAGGGCTTGTCACTTTGGTGTTGATTGATAGTTCGTGATGTTTGATCACTTTTGCGATTGAGGGCCCCCAATTCGCATCAGAAGGTACATTAAACACAAGTTATGCAAATAAGATGTAAAAGAAAGGACTAACAAAAGGCTCCAAGAAATGCAGCCGCGAAAAACAACGCTTGTACCAAGGAATTCTATCACTGCACACTAATCAACAATTACCTGTGCAACTAAACTGAGATCTGGGTAATGATGAGATAATCAGTCAGGGAGGTAGTATAGAATTAATAAGTGGAAGAGTCCCTGACGGGAGATACACAAGGGAAACTTAGATTTGAAAAAGAAAGGACTAACAAAAGGCTCCAAGAAATGCAGCCACGAAAAACAATGCTTGTACCATGGAATTCTATCACTGCACACGAATCAACAATTACCTGTGCAACTAAACTGAGATCTCGGTAATGATGAGATAATCAGTCAGGGAGGTAGTATAGAATTAATAAGTGGAAGAGTCCCTGATGGGAGATACACAAAGGAAACTTAGATTTGAAAAAAAAAAAAAAAAAAACACTAGATCTACACAAATTGATAGAGTTAGAGAGGGGGAGTAGTGACAGACATGAATCCACCCAATAGTAGTCTCTGAAAGAGCAGACCAACATGAAAACAGCACACTGGAGGAGAATTCTTGACATGAATAAGAAGGCTGCAAAGTAATAAAAGAATTTCACATCTAACTAGGTAACGAAACTTATTCAACATACCCAGAAAACCACACACACTAGTAAATTGAGGTGAAAAACCTGAAACAATGGGCAGCAACATCAGAAATATAAGGAAACGAGGGGAGCAGGGCAGGAGGAGTCCTACAAGGAAGGGGGGGGGGGGGGGGCAGGAGGGCGATGCAGAGGCAATGGGGCTGTGTCGGGGACTTCCCCATTGTTCCCGCTGAGATGGGCGACAGGGACCTAGGCCCAAGTGAGGAGGGAGAAAGGAAGGAAGAAAGGGGAGAAAGGTGGGGAGTTGGCCTGGGGGGTGTTGGAGGTGAAAAATAGAATGGTCTGGCTGAAAAAGGGAAGGTTTATGTCAAAGTAGTATGTCAACTGCCAATGTTGTTCTTGTGATATTACTTTCCTGCAACTTGCTTCTCTCCCTGCACAATGCTTTACACTCTCGGATTGAGATTTTACTTTAGAACAGTATTATAGAGTTTCTGCATGGTCAAGGCTCTTGCGATGAAGAAAAGCAGAGGACGGTGAAGTTGTGTAGAGAATTTGAAGCTTCGTGTGATCATGCCAACATGTCCACAAATTACAATTGTCTTTTGCTTGGACCAGTGCTTCTTATATACACAATAAGCGCAATATGCCTATTCTTTGCAATTGATAGAAAATAGGGTGTTGGATTTGTTGGTGCTTATATAGGCCTTTGTTAGGGCTTGCTGCTTTGATTGGCTTGGAGGCTTGGACTAGGGCTATGGACACTACTATTGTGAGAATGCTGTCTGTATTTTGAATTAATGTGCCTTTCTAAAAGCTCCTTCTTTATTTTTCTTGCATGATATGGTTTACCTACAGCTCAGTCTCTTTTTGTCTTGTGTGATCTCGTGAGATATATTTTTATAAGCTTTTAGGCATACAGTGTAAATTACTTGGAAATCTTGCGACGTGGGGCACTTGTTCTTGGCTGTTGAAATATCGTCTCACTATTCTTGGAAGAAATCAATAACAACAATAACTCCCAGTGTGGGTCCCGCTTTCGCAGGGTCTGGGAAGAAATCATAACTTTATTTATTTCCTCTTATGCTTAGTCTTACATGCAATGAGTAATTTTATGTTGAATCAATGCAGGATTAGGGGAAATTGAATTTCACTTCTCAGTTGGAACGGGGGTTACAGCTATGGGTCCAACATATAAAGTAGCTTCTGCTAAAATGAGGAGCCGTGAGTTTGCAACATGGCTCACTGCCAGACGACAGGGAGAAAATGAGACTCTTGACGGTCAACAAATGTTAGAGGATATTGACATGGAGGTATGCTGGTTTTGGTAGTGTTAGAAAACTTGTCTGGTGAGTGCCCTGCACAACAGTTCCGCCACTCCTCCTTCAAGTGCAGAATATTTGCAGAGTTGAAGTTTTCAGCTCTTCTCTAGCTGACCATGTGACATGCATGAGTGAGTGAGGCCGTGAGTCAGTAGCTGCTGAAAGTGCTCTGCTGGGCAGCAGCTTGTCTTTCAGCTGCGTCCTTTGTGGATTAGCAAAGATAATTCACTATGATTGCAAAGCAGAATTTTAAATCCTTGAATTATACTCTTTGGAGAACATCAAGGCTGTTGCTGGCAAAGCCTCTTTCCCTCCTTTTTGGATGTACGATATTCTTCATTTCAGGTGGCAGAAAGTCAGAAAAGCAAATGGCAACTTGATTTAGTCTGAGGCTTTTGATAGAAAATGAAAACCCATTTCTAACTAAGCTGGGCCTTTGTTTTTTTTTTTTTTTTTTGGGGGGGGGGGGGTTGAGATGAAACGCCGTTGGGGAATGAACAGCTAATATTTTGAACCCTATAACCCACATGCTTGATGTGGTTTTCTTCTCGCAAGTCCAAAATCCTTTCTGCCATGTTGGTTTGATTTTCTGGGTAGAATTAATGATACATCAATGTAACTCTGGCCATCCCTGTGTTGACCATGGAATCTGGTGATGAGAAATGAAGTGTATGGCAAGTAGTTCTGTAGAAGTAAAATGTTCTGAAATTTTATTTTCAATCAAATGCGTGTGCGTTGGTCTCTAGGCTTTCCGGTTTCTAGTGGGCTTTTCACCAAACCTCTGTTATTAATGTTAATATTGTAACGTCATTTTGGTATGGCAAGTAGTTCTGCAGAAGTAAAATGTTCTGAAATTTATTTTCAATCAAATGCATGTGCGTTGGTCTCTAGGCTTTCTGGTTTCTAGTGGGCTTTTCACCAAACCTCTGTTATTAATGTTAATATTGTAACGTCATTTTTGTGTTCGTGAAATATGGCAGATGTTTGATTCTGACTTATACATTGGGGTGACAAAGAGAAGAAAGTGCTCCATGGGTTCGGAGAAAGTTAAATCTGTGACATCTTTGGTCTATCATCCTGTTCAAGAGTAAGACATGAGGCTTTTACCAGTTGTTATATGACATATCGCTGCTTGTCTGTCTCCATGCTTCTATGTTACTCGTGCATTCACTTAGATTGAACTAATTTTTTGGTATGACTATAGTCGGTGGCTAATACATCTGTGTTGCTACATTTAATATTTCTTTTTCTTTTGGGCTAAATTAATTCAAGCTATGGGAATATACATTGCCATTGGAATGTAAAAAGAGTTTATAAAAATACAGCATCCTATGTTGAAGATGGGTAGACATGTGGATTTCTTCATTTAAACTGATGTTGCCATGGAAGATGGATATGTCTATATGCTAGACTATTTTTCTTCTGAGATTTCATGGAACATCATACCATGTTGGGAAGTTTGAGACTCGACATCAAACGCCATGGAAATGAAACCCTATTGGCCTATCTTGATGTCTGGTATATGTATCAGCATAGATTGGAGTCCTTGGATAAAAGTGCCACTCAATTATTCCAAAAAGTCAAAAATGTCAGTGGAACTATTTCGAGCAATAAAATGCGGCTAAGTTCACCAAAAAAAATAAAAAATGCCACTGTGTCACAATATGACCGGCTACTGTAGCTTGATATTGATTTTTATTTATTAATTTCAGAAGAAGGAAGTAATAAAAAAGTCAGAAGACAATCAACTAAACCCCCTACCCAAGAGTTTTCCCTCCATTTGCTCCATTCACTCCAAATTGAAGATCTAGGGTTTCATGTGGAAACCCTAACGAGAGTAATTTAGCATCAATTACCCATAAACCAAGAAAATTGAGTTCATGAACCGAAATCCCTTGCAAATTTGACCCCTGAAGAATGCGAAAGATGTTTGTTTCGTCTAGTTGAACCCCAACACATGCTTACAGATCTCGTCTTTGCTTCTCAAATAGTGAGAAGTATTGTTTATGTGGTAAAAGATGCAAAATTTTGGCAAGCATCATGAAAACCCTTCTCATACATTCTTCAGTTGCAACCATTCCAATTTCTTCAAATAATTATGAAAACTCTAAAAATTACCTTCACAATTGCTTTAGTTCACTTTGTCCACATGATTGACTTCACTTGGCTTCTTCAAAAGCAGCAGCAATTTGGGTTCTAGGGTTTGCGAGATTAGAGAGAGAAGGGGGTATGATAAAGAGGGGTTGTGTGCAAGCAAGCATGTTGAGGGACGTGGTTTGGAGGGAAGAAAGGGAAACAAAATAAATTATATTACCAATTTCTAAATCCCTTTAGCCCTTTGTCAACCGGTTAATAGTAATTTTTTACCGTTTGACCTACTACACCCGGTTACCATGGCATTCATTAACTGTTTTCAAAAATTCAGTGACATTTTATGACTCAAAATAGTTCTAGTGACATTTTTAACTTTCTGAAATAGTTTATTGGCATTTTAGTCTAAGCACTCACATAAATTGGGTTCCATTTACTCTTCCAATTTGACTTAAGGAATCAATGGCCTTGAAAATCAACATACCATGCTTTCCTTTAAACCACGGACCGCGAGCAGTCTTGAAAATAAAATAGCCCTTTTCATGAAGGTAGGTCAAGGGTAATCTCTCACATACTGTTTCTTTTTTTTGTAGAACGGTTTCTCTCCCACAATAACCAATCAAAACATACTGCTACTACGAAGGTTGAGCCGTCCCTTCTTCAACTCCCTTTTGTCAAATTTGACTACTTTCTCACCATTACGTATACTTGGAGGAAGTTAACACACTTGAGTCCCTTGCCTGCCGCACTTGGCCGGAATCAAGGGACCATACCTGTGAGAAGCATCATTCACCAAATTCAGGCATCAAGCAGCAGATTGCTGGTACACCTGGATCCCTCTCAGTTTCAGTTAATCATGCTCCGCCAAATCTCTTATTGACTAAAGATTCCAAATGAGCTGAATCGTACAGCACATTCAAACCCCTCTCAGATTCAGTAAGTTTGATCTGTGAAGAATCAGTTTGCATAAACTATTGCCTATTGCTGCTGTCTTGTACCGAGAGCATGCTTAGAAAACTAGGTACCCTCAAAAGTGAAAATCATACTAGACCACTGTTTTGCTGGAGTTAAAATTCATTTATACTCTTCTGTCATGCTTATGTTGTTTCACTAGACTGTCAAAACTACTTGGCTTTTCCTTAACACCATCATGAGTGAATTGCCTGTCCTTGTAGTTAAGTTGGAATTTTTAATACTAAATATTGCGGAACATCATTTTTGCAGTGCAGATGAGGAGTATTTGTATGCTTATGGTTTGGATATCAAGACCGGAGATACTTTTCGCTTTTATGTTCCAGATCCAGAGCTCGCTTTGCCCTCATCTGAGACTGCTTCTCAAGAAATTGCACGACTAAAGCATAAGGAAATCATAGGAGGGTTCATCTTCACTTGCTGTGGCCGAGGTGCCCCATTTTTTGGGAGACCGAACATTGATAGTTCTCCTGTCTTGGATAACTTTCCTTCCGTTCCAGTTTCCGGAATGTTCTGTGGTGGGGAAATTGGTCGGGGGCCCTCCATTTCAGGCAATTCAGATGGAGGTCAAGAACAGAGTTTCTTGCATGTCTATAGTTCCGTTTATTTGCTTCTGTCATTCAGTCCACCACCTCGTAGGGCATAATATCACTTGTATTCTTCCTATTTGTCTCCTTGCTTGTTAGATAAAAGCCTTTATGTAGAACTAAATGAGAAACTTAGGTAGTTATTAGGTTTTCTAGTGACCTTTGGACAATTTTCTTGGACCACAATCTTCATGATCAGGATCCAGTTTGCGTGCTGTATAATTTGTTTTCAGATGCCCTTGTTCTCCAAGTAAGTAAGTAACTAGTGGCACACATGGTTGAGAGAACCGGACCGGCCGGTCGGACCGGAACCCGGTTGGAGCAGCAGGTCGGATAAGCATTAAAAACGTTCTGCCCATCGAACCGATAAAACCCGGTCAAATCCGGTTGACCCGGCTGATTCGGTCAAACCGGTCAACTTGCTGTTGGACCGGGTTTTCCCAATTCAGATAAATGCCCAGATTTTTAAGTCTCCTCACACTCTCATAACCCAGTTGACCCACCATTGTAGTACTCATTATGGTCAGAAATTTGTGGGATTGTTGATGAAAGAGCGAATGAAATTTTGGGAAATATGAAAGGGGATTCGATAAGCCCTAAATCAAACCAAATCAAATCAATGTATATGTGTATGTCTGTGTGTCTGAGAAAGAGAGAGAGAGAGAGAGAGAGAGGAACCAAGAAGTCTCACTTTTTTTTAATGCCCACCGCCACTGCTGCGCTAGAGAGAGGAAGTAGAGGGAGTGATAACTTGATTATTTGTGGTGCACAGTTCACTTCAAAAGTTGCCCTAGTTTCTTTTTTTAAAATGAGAAATAAATAGGCTGGCTATGAAGCTAGGGGATGCACTAATTGGGCCTTGATTGTACAATAACTTCACGCCTATGCATTGTTCTTCCTTGTTCTCATTTTTGGAGCAACTTGGTGCTTAATCTTTTTTTATTGGTTATATATATATATATATGTGTGTGTATGCGTGTGTGTGTGTGTATATATATATATATATATATATATATATATATATATATATATATATATAGTCAACTGGGCAACTGGTCCAATGCGGTTCAACCAATCTAACCGGTCAGACCATTGACCTACTTCTTAGACCGGTTCGATCACCGGGTCGGTTTTCTTAACATTGGTGGCATACCGAAGAACATCAATGGAAGTTCACAAGCTGTGCTGTTTTAGCGGGGCCTGTAAAATGGGCTTTTTGAAAAAAAAAAATTAGAATATAATACCACCCAACTTTTATTTTCTATCAAAAATACCACTCACCTTTTTTTTAGTTCAAGTCTACCACTCACCTTTTATTTCATGTTTACACCTGTCATTCCAATTCTACGTAACCGGCTACAACAGGGTTTTTTTTTTATTTTTTTTTAACTAGGAAGAGATACAATGTAGTTCTCACACTCTATCTCTCTTCCCCTCCATCCTCCATTGGTGCCCGCTCAAACCATGCCTCGCCTCCATAAATCTAACATCAAAGCTCCTAAACATCCTTCACTAGCAGATTTTTGTGACTGGACATGAAACTGAAATAGATTGAAAATGCCAGAAAAAGGATTTATGCAGATAACCCAAAAGCAAATTGACCTTAACTTTATCACCCATAAGCTTTTTCTTTCCATCCATGGAAACTCTCATCTCTCTTGGGCTTTATGGGAGTGCCCAAAATCCATCATTCAGTAGATGAAGCGAAATTGATGAATTCACCTTTCTTCTGTGCATCATCACCTTCTCCATCATTTACTTTCATCAAATTCGAAAATCAATGGCGTCTCAAGAAGACATTGGAGGGAAAAAAAGTCAAAATCAACTCTAACAAGACGACTGCATTCAAGTGAACGATGGTAATGTGAGATTAATTTTGAGGTTTGAATGAATTTTTGAGGGTGAATTTCACAAAAATTAGAGATGGTAATTTGAAATAAATTTTACTAAAACAATCTTTGATTTCTTCTTCATCCTTTCTCAATCTTCCACCCCCTTTTGGATCTCTACTTCAAATGCCCCTGCTTATTACCTGCCGTAACCAGATCACATCCAGAAAATAGCTTCTACATCAAACCACCCAATCAATCCAACTTCCTCAATTCTGCCACAGTACCTCGCTAAGCAACAATGGCGATGATTCCAAGCGTTTTCGGAGTCTGATGAAGCACCGTCATCGATCCATTCTCACTCGACATCTGCAACCTTTTGTGCTCCACAACTTTCTCTCTGTCCCTACCAGATCGGAAACGACCGCCACAGCGACTGCCTTCTCCGACGCCTGCATTGACCGGAGAGAGATTTTGGTGGCCAAAATCTTCAAGGTTGATGGTCATTGCGTGAGGGGAGAGGTGAAGATGGAGGAGGATGTCTCTAGCTTAGTTTACCGGTTAAAAAAAAAAGAGAAACTAATGAAACTGGCAACAGCCAGTCATGTGAGATTAGAATGGTACGGGTAAACATGAATAAAAGTTGAATAGCAAATTTGATTTAAAAAAAAAGATGAGTGGTATTTTTGACAAAAAATGAAAAGTGGGTGGCATTGTAGTCTAATTACTCAAAAAAACGTTTGCAGTGATTAATTGTATTCTTTTCACTCTTTCTTGAACTCTTCATCGATGCATCAAAAAGTATATTTCCGTTGAACAGTATATTTCTACTCTCGAAATCAGGCAAGTAAAGCATTCAAACGTCATCAATTTTCTTTTGATCCAAGTCCAAGTCACCTGTTAACCAGGAACGCTTGACCCACAGCAGCAGCAAGGGACCTTCGTCTGCGATGATTTGGTAGCAAGCCGTGCATGAGCAACCAAGCGAAATCGCAGGAAGAAATTAAAGGGCATGCACATCCATCAATTATTCATTGGTAATCTTGATTAGTGGATTATGATTGACAGTTTATTCCTAAATTATTTCCCCCTCTTCATATTGGAGATAATTGAATCGTTCGATCACAATCAGATAAAATCAATAGAAGAAGTCGGTGACAGACAAACATTGCATTGCAACATGTTGAGGAATCATAATATCTATGATGCAGGGCCGAAACCAAACTGCAAACCATGGCTTCTCAGTTTTCAACTAATACATTTCAAGTTGAATCACACATGTACCAATGAGCATTATTAAGTCGTATTAGAAACGCAAAGAATTCGTCAGAGCACCTGTAATGCCAGGCTCGCGAGCTAAAAATTTGACTCACGGTCCAAAAAACACCATATATCAGTGATTCGCTTCGCTCACCCCACGGTCCAGCTCATAGCCATGATCCGCCCCCCCACATATTTTCTCTGTTTTTTTCCCCAACTAGTCCTTTGAAGGTCTAAAGTCCAATAATATATTAGTGGTGGGGTACATAAAATATTATTTTATTTGATAATTTAAGTTGGTGATCCATAGAATGTATAGAAGAGAGAAAAAATTGGCTTGTGGGATGATGTGGAGAGTGTGGGCCCCCACTTGTGATAAAAAATTATAGATTACCATTGCATATGCTCTCAGAATTGTGTACGTACTTGAGCAATGTTTAAATTGATCACCAATATTCATTTGTTAATCGGTCATGGACACCACAAATATATGATTGCTCCCTATCTCAAGCCAAAATTGAGATAACTACCATAGCTATAGATTCTTCATCCTATTGAATGGGTCAAAACAAGTAGAGGTTAAAACACGAAAGGATTCATCTGCGATCACTTGAGTAACAGTCAAATGAAGATTTCAGCTTTGATCACGTCACATAAGGGAAAGGTAAATAGAAGCACAAGACTTGCACCAAAGCAATGAAACACAATCCACAAGCAGCACAAAATACTGCCAGAGGAATTTGGTGGCAATTCATCAGTTGCCAAGGTAACTTCACATGACTAATTGACCGCCCAGTGCAAACCCTGCTATCGTTTTGTACCATAGCAACACTAGGCTCTGCTTCTAGATAGTGAAAAATGCAATAAGATTATAAGAATTTTCTCTGATAGGCTTCACTTCTCCAACCGTAACATCATACAGTTCCCATTCTCTCTTGGTATGAACGCTCCTTTCTCCTTGAAACACAACATATAAGAAGCAGTACTTGCCTGAAAATCTATTGTATTGTACACCATTCATACAAGACTCTGGCGACCAGTCTTTCCTTTCTCCATCACGCATATATAAGTGGAAACAATGTGCCTGGTGATCAAAATCCAGTAGTCCAACCATCTCATGATAAACAACATAACTAGTAAACCCTTCGTGTTAAATTTTCATATTAATTGGGCTATCAATAAACCAGTCATGTATACAAGCTCAAATGAGGTTCCAACCCAAAAGCAATTGGAAATAGGTGAAGTAACTGACAAGTTTATATATATACTCAAACCCTTTAATTTCATCAATGTGGGACAACACCCACTATCATATCTTCTGAATTTTATCAATGTGAAATAATACCCACTTTCACACTTCAACACTTTGCAAGGCAGATCTACATGGCTAAATACCTCAGCATTCATATTGAACCATGTAAGAATTTCGTTCCGCATAGTTGACAGAAAGAAAACACAATGTCCCCCAATTACAATACCATCCAAATTAAGTTCATGGATAATCCTTTCTTTGTTTTCAATGCTCCTCCAAGCCCTAGTGCGAGTGCTAAGGCTGTAAATATGAACTTCGGTTTATGGCTTTGTTGTGATAGTCACCACCTTATAAACAACATGCCTTTGGTTTCAATGTACCATATATCTTTGTACACAAAGATATTAAGGAAAAATTACTTGGTCACGATACGCTGAGTTCCTATGTTTTAAAATATCAGTAGTCCTATGCATATTTATCTTGTGGATTATTTTATGAGGAAAAATTTGTGAATTGTGATGCGTTAGCAATCCGGTTTCCGACCCCTGAGGGCTTGACGATGTGGGCCGGTCAAAGGACATGCAGTAAAGCTAACTTACGCGTTAAAAGCTGCCTCTCCCTTTTACTTGTTTGGTGAGAAAATTAATCCCGCAAAATTTTGTGCAGCCCGTTTCATCTCTCGACTTTTTCACATTCCAAATTCGCAAGTTTTTGATTCTGACTAGAATAAGTTGGTGTTCCACGCTAATCGTTTATTGAAGGGTCAGTATTTTACTGAATTTCTAAGGCAACTTTTTTGGGCAGTTTATCTGAATGACGAACAAAAATAATAACAACTCGTCCCATTGTGGATCCCACTTTTTTGGGATCTAGGTTGAGATGTAGACAATTTTATCTCCACATACATAGCTGCACATAGGGAGACCGTTTTTAATAGACCCACATGAAATATTTTTAGATAATAATTTGAAGTAGAAAAATCGATTGATAGACAAAGTTAAAAAACAAAAGACCTAGTCACTTTAAATGACAAGAATTAAAAATAACAAATGAGGGAGAAAAGTTGTACGTACCTTGAGCGGCAACCGACGACATACAACTATAATGGCCAAAAGCAATCTACCCTCAGCCAATCTGAGGTGGGGGAGTAGGGATGGCAGTGGGGTGGGGAATCCCCCTCCCCGTCGGGGCCCACCCTGCATTTGGGAAAAATCCTCGTTCCCAATAAGAACGAGATTCAACCCCCAAGTGGGGATGGGGATGGGGATGGGGGAAAAATATCCATCCCCATCCCCGCTTCTTGATCGGGGAAAAAAGCACATCTCCGTCCCATTCATAATTAAAATTACATGTAAATCCTTTATTGAAAATAAGATTAAGGTTAGATAGGTAAATTTACTTAAAAAACCCTAACTATATAATCCCTATTTTTCTTCTTAAACTTTGATTGAGTTGTATTTGACTTCTTAGACTTTGGTTTGGTTTTGTTGCATGAACTTGTTAAACTTTAATTTGTGTTGAATTATAAACTTGGATGAAGTTCATGAAACTTGCATTGCATGAAACCTACTAGAGTTTCGTACAATTAGTTGAGCTAAGTCTGCTAGGTAACTTGGCCCTTCATCCAAGATCCAACTTGTAATATAGTGTTCACATGGAGGGAAAAACATTTGTAGGTAAAAATCCCCGTTGGGGATTGAATCCCCGCTGGGGATGGGGACGAGGATGAATTTTTTCCCCACAACAGGAAACAGGGTGAGGACAAGGGGCGATAAGCTGAGCGGGGATAGGAGTGGGGATTATGTCCCCTGTCCCCAACCCGACCCGTTGCCATTTCTATGAGGGAGTGATAACACAGATTCTAAGAGGGTACTACTTAAGCAAACCGATGTGTGATAATACTATCCCTGCGGAGATCAATCTACTGGCCTGTGAGATAGTAGCAAACGCAGGATACAATACTAGCCAGTACAACACGACAACAAACACTACTTAAATAAAAGCCAAAGGAAGACAAGCATGCTACATATGATCTCAAACTTTAATTCTAGATCTCTACAGACTTCTATCCTAAGTCATGTCTTCTGTTAGTCTTATATAATTCAAATCATATCTAATCACCTCATTCTAGCTTTTGTTTGGCCGCTCTCTACCGCTTCTACCTTCTGGAAGGTTAATCATTTTGCATGTACTGGTGCACTCACACTTATCCTCTTAACATGACCAAACCATCTTAGTTTAGTCTCCCTCATTTTATCTTCTATGGGTGCAACTCTTACGCTATCTCTAATCATTTCATTCCTAATTCTATTATAAACACACATCCATCTATCGAATCATCCTCATCTCTACTATCATTAACCTCTGGACTTGAGTTTTCTTGATTGGCCAACATTTTGACCCATATGAAAAAGATGGTCTATCATATGATAAACTTTCCCTTTGCACAATTAATACTCTCGAAGCATTCTTCCATTTTTGCCATCCCACTCTAATTCATTAGTTAATATCTTCGTCAACATCTACCTTCTCTTCAATGATTGAGCCAAGATACCTGAATTTCTTGATCCTTGGTACTATCACACCACCCATGGTGGCTTCCCTCCCCACTGAATCTACATTTTAGGTATTCAGTCTTGGATTTGTTAGGCGATAATTTGTCGCATTTTACATGCCCTTTTCACCTAATCTTAGCTCGTATAATAACATAATCTTTAGAGTTTTTTCTTGTTTTATTAAATATTCTTTGAGATTTTTACTTGTTTTGTTTATTCTTGCAGGCAATAAGTTGAACCAAGCAAATGTCGCGAAAAAGGGCAGAAAAGGATCAAAACAGGCGAAAAGGCGGAAAAACGGGAGCCAGCCGGGGCAGCCGGCCAGCAAGGTGGCACGGCCACCCCGTGCCACGTGGCACGGCCGTGCCACATGGCACGGTGCAGCCGTGCCACCTAGGCACGGTCGTGCCTCCCCTGGTTTCCTTCGGTTATTCGCGGCCCGCCTTGTCTTCTATTTAATCCTCTTTTCTCGACGTTGTTCGGGGGCTCTCTCTTCTACTTTTCTAGGTTAGTTTAGGTTAGATTTATCCAATAAAAACCCCAATAGGAGGATTAGATTAGGATTGTAGTTGGTATTTTGGGATTCAAGCTTATGGATTTCAAGTTCTACAATCAATTCAAGCATAAGTTTCCCTCTTCTTTCTCTTTTTATTTCATCGTTGTTCTTATTTATATTTTGTTGTTTTAATTCTTGTAATTGCTTTGTTTGGTTTATATGTTTAGTTTTTGTCGTTAATTCATGTTATTTAGCTGTTTAGATTCGTTTTATTTCATTGCCTTTGTTTCGTTCTTCATGTTCATGTTCTTATTTGTTAGTTTAGGTTTTCATTCGTTTTTGATGTTTAGTTGGTAGATTGTGTTGGCTTGGATTGTGATTAGCCTCTGGATGGCTAATTAATCTTGTAATTGGCCTAACCATACCCAATCTATGCCTAGAACCTAGAGTTTTCCTTCACGCCCGCCAAGTGTTCGATGAAATGCCTGAGAGGGTTTTCATCCATATTTTTGGGCGATTGACTTATGCTGAGAGGTGAGGTCAATTGGCTAGTGTGGAGAGGGAATGGCCGAGTTCGGGACACGAAAGTAGTATCCGAATCGAGTTAGGTCTGGGGTTGCTAGTTTTGTGGTCTAATTCGACTAACCCCACGAACGCGAGTTAGACTAGCTCATGACCCTTGAGAGAGGGCTTGGGTGGTCTTTGATGATGCAACCGACCATCTCTAGTTCGTAGTGTGGTTTGGGTAGGTTAGGACTCATCTTGGTTAGTTAGTTTATCAATTGGTAAAATCACAACTCCAAGTCGTTTGTTTCTGTGTTTATAACGTAGTTTAGTTCCCCCTTTTCACCCTTCGATCCTGCCTAGCTTGAGACACTTTAGTTAGCTCGGGTAGTTGAAAACACAATTCCCTGCGGACGACACCCCAAGTACTCAACGATACACCTTGCACTTGGGGTTTATAAATATTAAAACTCTGTTTTTCATGCAACAAGTTTTTGGCGCCGTTGTCGGGGAATTGGCGCTTTCCAATATTAGAGCTTACTTAGGCATTCGAGACTAGGCCATTTCGGGAAAAAAAAAAAAACAAAATTCAAAAAAAAAAAATTCCAATGGCAATTTTCTATTTTCCCCAATGTGAGCAAGAATTATTTTACCGTTATTGGGATCGTTTACATGCTTATCTTGCTCAATGTGCTTCTTGTGGATGTTCATGTGGGAAATGGGAAATATTGCATGTTGTCGATGAGGGTGTGAATTGTGAGACCCGTGCTCTTTTTGAGCATTGGGATTTTTATGCTAGAAATGTTGAAGAAGCATGGGATTTTCTTAATTGGCTGGCTCAGGATACTTATGAATTTGATATTAGCTGTGCTAATTCATACAATCCAGTCCCTTGCATCCCTGATTATGCCCCTCCTTTGTGTGAAACTTGCCATTGTTCTGATCATGACAACACTACTTGTCCTTATTATATTTCTGATGATAGCCTTGCTAGAATTAGTAGTATGATAGAGACAATGAAAAAGCAACAAGCTGAGTTTGAAAATAAAATGCGGGAGTTTGACCTATCACATAAGGCCGACCTTAGGTTTAGTTCTCCTAAACATGATGCTTGTTTGTGTGATGATGGTGCGTCTTTTACTCCCCTAGAATCCGGACTAGAGGCAGTACTTGACCCTTCCCTAACTGCTCCATCCCTTGTTGCTCCACCCTCATCCAGTGCCCTTAGGGACAACACTACGTTTAACATGACCTTGCCTAATCCACCTCTCCCTTTAACTCAGTCGACGGAGTTCGAGGTAGGTGAGACCTTTACTGTTAACGCGAGTGTTGATGAGGATGATGTTTGTTATGATTCAGACAATGATCTTATTGAGGTGCATGATTCTGATGCGGCTCCTGTAGGGAGGTCTTATGGGGATGTTGTGGTTACTATGCCAGCTAGTCATGACCTTGTTGAGAATGTATCTCCTGGCCACCTCGATACACCCCATGTTCCCCCTTCAGGTTCACCACCCTCCTCTTCCCCTGAGCACCATAATTTATCACTCGTTGCATGTCATGATATGCTTGAGGGGAATGAGATAGACTATATGGACTCCCTAGGTACCTTCAAAGGGTATGACCCCTTCCTTGATCCTTATAGCTTGCACCTAGGGAGCATGCCTGCGAAAATCATGTTAACCACTGCATTTGATTTCTTTACTGATTTTTCAAAGGCATTCAATAAATTTAGGAGAGCACTTACTATTATTTCTGCATTCCTGTTTAAGTGCTTTTACTTACACTCATCTGAGTTGCAGGCTCAGGTGTTTGATAAACTTCTGCGAGCGTTGACGGCATCTGAGTTCGTGATGCGCGTCCTGAACGCCGCCGAGGAGTGGCTGATGCTCCTCGCGTTTCCCCAACCTCGTCCTAGCGAGGTGTAGTTCGGCTACATTCAGTACCTGACCTGGTATACTCGTTCTCACTCTTCTCCCCCCTTCTTTTTATTTTTCTTTTCTTTCTTTTTGTTTTTGTTTAGTTGTGAATATTAGGATTGTGTTTTTGTTGGTGATCATCTGGTGGTGAAATTTGGATGTTGTTGAGCCGTTGTTGGCTATGATCACCATTTTTGTGTTTTTGTGGATTTTTATTGTGTTATACTTGGTGGTATCATTGGATTTGTCCATATTTGTTTTTGGTGGTGTTAGTTTGTATATATGTGTGATTGTGTTGCTGTTTTGGATGAGATTGTGTTTTTGGGAGAGTGTGTTAGCTTGTGTATATTTTTGTCATCTTTTGTTTTTCTTATGTTTGATTTTGTTTTCTTTATTTTTGTGTGTTGGTGATGACTCACGACTCCCAATGAGGACATTGTGAGATTTAGGTGTGGGGGTGGGGTCATCTCCCATTGACCCCCATTTTTCTTCTTATTTTTGTGAAAATTTTTCATTTTTGTATAACTTTTTCATTTTTTCTCCTTTTTGTACAAATTTTTCTTTTCTTTTTGCATTTAGGGGAGTTTTGTACTATTTTGATCAGCCTTGATCCCTGATACCTTGACTATTAGCTCGTATATAAGTATAATGTGCATGATAGATATTCATCCCCAATCTATCGTTTTAGACCTCAATTCTAACCCCAACAGTCCATCGTAATTTTGCAATCCAGTCCTGAATTCATGTATTGTCATCATCCTGAATTCTTAGTCTTCCACGATCGACTCTCCCATTGTCTACTGCACAGTTCCCTTTATATGTGCTGGCACCCCTTTTTTTTCCAAAACAAAAGCAAAAACAAACGAATTTAAGCGCTACTGGGTGTATCCCTTTGAGGCGTGACATGAGTTTGTATTGAAAAAATAATAATGGAAAGAAAAGAAAGTGGGGAAGAAAAGAGTTGGAAATGACAAGTACCCTTTTGAGGCATGCGCTACTGGGTGTTACCCTTTGAGGCAATATTGCTACTGGGGAAGCCTGCTTTCCATGCTAGCCAATCAAAAAGGTAGCTTGTGTCAATTGCGTGGGATCGAGTTTGGTTTTGGTAGGCTTAGTTTCAGGGTGATGATACACTTGCACACTAGGCACCAGGATGGATTCAATATTCTCATGCGTCGTGGGGTGAAAAGCTGATGTCTGGATGCCATTCTTTGGGATGATGTGTCCTGAAATGCATATAATGCCTGTGTACAGACTGATATTTGAGCTACTAGGTGGTTTTGGTTGATTCGATTGTGTACAGTTTATCCCTATGTATATATTGTGTTTTGCTACTTTTATTTTTCGATTTTTTGTTTCTCTTTTCTTTGTTTTTCCTTTTTGAGATTTTGTGGGTATATCTTCTGCAAACCCTCACGAGACCTTACTCGTCCACTTGGGGTAACCAAGGGGTTTAAAGGGCTTATTGCATATGCTAAATGCAATCGCGATTCCTGCGAAAGTGAGTTAGGTTTCTAGATTAGTTTTCTTTTGTTTTGCTCGAGGACGAGCAAAAGATAGGTGTGGGGGTATTTGTTAGGCGATAATTTGTCGCATTTTACATGCCCTTTTCACCTAATCTTAGCTCGTATAATAACATAATCTTTAGAGTTTTTTCTTGTTTTATTAAATATTCTTTGAGATTTTTACTTGTTTTGTTTATTCTTGCAGGCAATAAGTTGAACCAAGCAAATGTCGCGAAAAAGGGCAGAAAAGGATCAAAACAGGCGAAAAGGCGAAAAAACGGGAGCCAGCCGGGGCAGCCGGCCAGCAAGGTGGCACGGCCACCCCGTGCCACGTGGCACGGCCGTGCCACATGGCACGGTGCAGCCGTGCCACCTAGGCACGGTCGTGCCTCCCCTGGTTTCCTTCGGTTATTCGCGGCCCGCCTTGTCTTCTATTTAATCCTCTTTTCTCGACGTTGTTCGGGGGCTCTCTCTTCTACTTTTCTAGGTTAGTTTAGGTTAGATTTATCCAATAAAAACCCCAATAGGAGGATTAGATTAGGATTGTAGTTGGTATTTTGGGATTCAAGCTTATGGATTTCAAGTTCTACAATCAATTCAAGCATAAGTTTCCCTCTTCTTTCTCTTTTTATTTCATCGTTGTTCTTATTTATATTTTGTTGTTTTAATTCTTGTAATTGCTTTGTTTGGTTTATATGTTTAGTTTTTGTCGTTAATTCATGTTATTTAGCTGTTTAGATTCGTTTTATTTCATTGCCTTTGTTTCGTTCTTCATGTTCATGTTCTTATTTGTTAGTTTAGGTTTTCATTCGTTTTTGATGTTTAGTTGTAGATTGTGTTGGCTTGGATTGTGATTAGCCTCTGGATGGCTAATTAATCTTGTAATTGGCCTAACCATACCCAATCTATGCCTAGAACCTAGAGTTTTCCTTCACGCCCGCCAAGTGTTCGATGAAATGCCTGAGAGGGTTTTCATCCATATTTTTGGGCGATTGACTTATGCTGAGAGGTGAGGTCAATTGCTAGTGTGGGAGAGGGAATGGCCGAGTTCGGGACACGAAAGTAGTATCCGAATCGAGCTAGGTCCGGGGTTGCTAGTTTTGTGGTCTAATTCGACTAACCCCACGAAAGTAGGTGGTTACGCGAGTTAGACTAGCTCATGACCCTTGAGAGAGGGCTTGGGTGTTCTTTGATGATGCAACCGACCATCTCTAGTTCGTAGTGTGGTTTGGGTAGGTTAGGACTCATCTTAGTTAGTTAGTTTATCCATTGGTAAAATCACAACTCCAAGTCGTTTGTTTCTGTGTTTATAACGTAGTTTAGTTCCCCTTTTCACCCTTCGATCCTGCCTAGCTTGAGACACTTTAGTTAGTTCGGGCAGTTGAAAACACAATTCCCTGCGGACGACACCCCAAGTACTCAACGATACACCTTGCACTTGGGGTTTATAAATATTAAAACTCTGTTTTTCATGCAACAAGTTTTTGGCGCCGTTGTCGGGGAATTGGCGCTTTCCAATATTAAAGCTTACTTAGGCATTCGAGACTAGGCCATTTCGGAAAAAAAAAAAAACAAAATTCAAAAAAAAAAAAAATTTCCAATGGCAATTTTCTATTTTCCCCAATGTGAGCAAGAATTATTTTACCGTTATTGGGATCGTTTACATGCTTATCTTGCTCAGTGTGCTTCTTGTGGATGTTCACGTGGGAAATGGGAATTATTGCATGTTGTCGATGAGGGTGTGAATTGTGAGACCCGTGCTCTTTTTGAGCATTGGGATTTTTATGGTAGAAATGTTGAAGAAGCATGGGATTTTCTTAATTGGCTGGCTCAGGATACTTATGAATTTGATATTAGCTGTGCTAATTCTTACAACCCAGTCCCTTGCATCCCTGATTATGCCCCTCCTTTGTGTGAAACTTGCCATTGTTCTGATCATGACAACACTTTTTGTCCTTATTATATTTCTGATGATAGCCTTGCTAGAATTAGTAGTATGATAGAGACAATGAAAAAGCAACAAGCTGAGTTTGAAAATAAAATGCGGGAGTTTGACCTATCACATAAGGCCAACCTTAGGTTTAGTTCTCCTAAACATGATGCTTGTTTGTGTGATGATGGTGCGTCTTTTACTCCCCTAGAATCCGGACTAGAGGCAGTACTTGACCCTTCCCTAACTGCTCCATCCCTTGTTGCTCCACCCTCATCCAGTGCCCTTAGGGACAACACTACGTTTAACATGACCTTGCCTAATCCACCTCTCCCTTTAACTCAGTCGACGGAGTTCGAGGTAGGTGAGACCTTTACTGTTAACGCGAGTGTTGATGAGGATGATGTTTGTTATGATTCAGACAATGATCTTATTGAGGTGGATGATTCTGATGCGGCTCCTGTAGGGAGGTCTTATGGGGATGTTGTGGTTACTATGCCAGCTAGTCATGACCTTGTTGAGAATGTATCTCCTGGCCACCTTGATACCCCCCATGTTCCCCCTTCAGGTTCACCACCCTCCTCTTCCCCTGAGCACCATAATTTATCACTCGTTGCATGTCATGATATGCTTGAGGGGAATGAGATAGACTATATGGACTCCCTAGGTACCTTCAAAGGGGATGACCCCTTCCTTGATCCTTATAGCTTGCACCTAGGGAGCATGCCTGCGAAAATCATGTTAACCACTGCATTTGATTTCCTTACTGATTTTTCAAAGGCATTCAATAAATTTAGGAGAGCACTTACTATTATTTCTGCATTCCTGTTTAAGTGCTTTTACTTACACTCATCTGAGTTGTAGGCTCAGGTGTTTGATAAACTTCTGCGAGCGTTGACGGCATCTGAGTTCGTGATGCGCGTCCTGAACGCCACCGAGGAGTGGCTGATGCTCCTCGCGTTTCCCCAACCTCGTCCTAGCGAGGTGTAGTTCGGGTACATTCAGTACCTGACCTGGTATACTCGTTCTCATTCTTCTCCCCCCTTCTTTTTGTTTTTCTTTTCTTTCTTTTTATTTTTGTTTAGTTGTGAATATTAGGATTGTGTTTTTGTTGGTGATCATCTGGTGGTGAAATTTGGATGTTGTTGAGCCGTTGTTGGCTATGATCACCATTTTTGTGTTTTTGTGGATTTTTATTGTGTTATACTTGGTGGTATCATTGGATTTGTCCATATTTGTTTTTGGTGGTGTTAGTTTGTATATATGTGTGATTGTGTTGCTGTTTTGGGTGAGATTGTGTTTTTGGGAGAGTGTGTTAACTTGTGTATATTTTTGTCATCTTTTGTTTTTCTTATGTTTGATTTTGTTTTCTTTATTTTTGTGTGTTGGTGATGACTCACGACTCCCAATGAGGACATTGTGAGATTTAGGTGTGGGGGTGGGGTCATCTCCCATTGACCCCCATTTTTCTTCTTATTTTTGTGAAAATTTTTCATTTTTTTATAACTTTTTCATTTTTTCTCCTTTTTGTACAAATTTTTCTTTTCTTTTTGCATTTAGGGGAGTTTTGTACTATTTTGATCAGCCTTGATCCCTGATACCTTGACTATTAGCTCGTATATAAGTATAATGTGCATGATAGATATTCATCCCCAATTTATCGTTTTAGACCTCAATTCTAACCCCAACAGTCCATCGTAATTTTGCAATCCAGTCCTGAATTCATGTATTATCATCATCTTAAATTCTTAGTCTTCCACGATCGACTCTCCAATTGTCTACTGCACAGTTCCCTTTATATGTGCTGGCACCCCTTTTTTTTTCAAAACAAAAGCAAAAACAAACGAATTTAAGTGCTACTGGGTGTATCCCTTTGAGGCGTGACATGAGTTTGTATTGAAAAAATAATAATGGAAAGAAAAGAAAGTGGGGGAGAAAAGAGTTGGAAATGACAAGTACCCCTTTGAGGCATGCGCTACTGGGTGTTACCTTTTGAGGCAATATTGCTACTGGGGAAGCCTGCTTTCCATGCTAGCCAATCAAAAAGGTAGCTTGTGTCAATTGCGTGGGATCGAGTTTGGTTTTGGTAGGCTTAGTTTCAGGGTGATGATACACTTGCACACTAGGCACCAGGATGGATTCAAAATTCTCATGCGTCGTGGGGTGAAAAGCTGATGTCTGGATGCCATTCTTTGGGATGATGTGTCCTGAAATGCATATAATGCCTGTGTACAGACTGATATTTGAGCTATTAGGTGGTTTTGGGTGATTCGATTGTGTACAGTTTATCCCCATGTATATATTGTGTTTTGCTACTTTTATTTTTCGATTTTTTGTTTCTCTTTTCTTTGTTTTTTCCTTTTTGAGATTTTGTGGGTATATCTTCTACAAACCCTCACGAGACCTTACTCGTCCACTTGGGGTAACCAAGGGGTTTAAAGGGCTTATTGCATATGCTAAATGCAATCGCGATTCCTGCGAAAGTGAGTCAGGTTTCTAGATTAGTTTTCTTTTGTTTTGCTCGAGGACGAGCAAAAGATAGGTGTGGGGGTATTTGTTAGGCGATAATTTGTCGCATTTTACATGCCCTTTTCACCGAATCTTAGCTCGTATAATAACATAATCTTTAGAGTTTTTTCTTGTTTTATTAAATATTCTTTGAGATTTTTACTTGTTTTGTTTATTCTTGCAGGTAATAAGTTGAACCAAGCAAATGTCGCGAAAAAGGGCAGAAAAGGATCAAAACAGGCGAAAAGGCGGAAAAACGGGAGCCAGCCGGGGCAGCCGGCCAGCAAGGTGGCACGGTGCAGCCGTGCCACCTAGGCACGGTCGTTCCTCCCCTGGTTTCCTTCGGTTATTCGCGGCCCGCCTTGTCTTCTATTTAATCCTCTTTTCTCGACGTTGTTCGGGGGCTCTCTCTTTTACTTTTCTAGGTTAGTTTAGGTTAGATTTATCCAATAAAAACCCCAATAGGAGGATTAGATTAGGATGGTAGTTGGTATTTTGGGATTCAAGCTTATGGATTTCAAGTTCTACAATCAATTCAAGCATAAGTTTCCCTCTTCTTTCTCTTTTTATTTCATCGTTATTCTTGTTTATATTTTGTTGTTTTAATTCTTGTAATTGCCTTGTTTGGTTTATATGTTTAGTTTTTGTCGTTAATTTATGTTATTTAGCTGTTTAGATTCGTTTTATTTCATTGCCTTTGTTTCGTTCTTCATGTTCATGTTCTTATTTGTTAGTTTAGGTTTTCATTCGTTTTTAATGTTTAGTTGGTAGATTGTATTGGCTTGAATTGTGATTAGCCTCTGGATGGCTAATTAATCTTGTAATTGGCCTAACCATACCCAATCTATGCCTAGAACCTAGATTTTTCCTTCACGCCCGCCAAGTGTTCGATGAAATGCCTGAGAGGGTTTTCATCCATATTTTTGGGCGATTGACTTATGCTGAGAGGTGAGGTCAATTGGCTAGTGTGGGAGAGGGAATGGCCGAGTTCGGGACATGAAAGTAGTATCCGAATCGAGCTAGGTCTGGGGTTGCTAGTTTTGTGGTCTAATTCGACTAACCCCACGAAAGTAGGTGGTTACGCGAGGTAGACTAGCTCATGACCCTTGAGAGAGGGCTTGGGTGGTCTTTGATGATGCAACCGACCATCTCTAGTTCGTAGTGTGGTTTGGGTAGGTTAGGACTCATCTTGGCTAGTTAGTTTATCCATTGGTAAAATCACAACTCCAAGTCGTTTGTTTCTGTGTTTATAACGTAGTTTAGTTCCCCCTTTTCACCCTTCGATTCTGCCTAGCTTGAGACGCTTTAGTTAGCTCTGGTAGTTGAAAACACAATTCCCTGCGGACGACACCCCAAGTACTCAACGATACACCTTGCACTTGGGGTTTATAAATATTAAAACTCTGTTTTTCTTGCAACAAGTTTTTGGCGCCGTTGCCGGGGAGTATTCCCGCCTGTCACGCGGGTGACCCGAGTTCGTTCCCCGGCAACGGCGCCAAAAACTTGTTGCAAGAAAAAAAAAGTTTTTAATATTTAAAACCCCAAGTGCAAAAAGGGTTGGTGTACGTTTGAGTCAGTAATTGGGGTTATCGTCGCAGGGAATTTGTGTTTTCAATACCAGAGCTAAACTAAAGGCGTCTCAAAAGCTTAGGCCAGGATCGAAGTGAACGAAAAAGGGGGAAGGGAACTCTAAAACTACGTTTATAAACACAGAAACAAAACGAACTTTGGAGTTGTGATTTTACCAATGGATGAACCAACCAACCAAGACGAGTCTTAACCTACCCAAACCACACTATGAACAAGAGATGGTCGGTTGCACCATCAAAGACCACCCAAGCCCTCTCTCAAGGGTTATGAGCTAGTCTAACTCGCGTAACCACCTACTTTCGTGGGGTTAGTCGAATTAGACCACAAAACTAGCAACCCCAGACCTAGCTCGATTCGGATACTACTTTCGTGTCCTGAACTCGGCCATTCCCTCTTCCACACTAGCCAATTGACCTCACCTCTCAGCATAAGTCAATCGCCCAAAAATATGGATGAAAACCCTCTCAGGCATTTCATCGAACACTTGGCGGGCGTGAAGGAAAACTCTAGGTTCTAGGCATACATTGGGTATGGTTAGGCCAATTACAAGATTAATTAGCCACCAAGAGGCTAATCACAATCCAAGCCAACACAATCTACCAACTAAACATCAAAAACGAATGAAAACCTAAACTAACAAATAAGAACATGAACATGAATAACGAAACAAAGGCAATGAAATAAAACGAATCTAAACAGCTAAATAACATGAATTAACGACAAAAACTAAACATATAAACCAAATAAAGCAATTACAAGAATTAAAACAACAAAATATAAATAAGAACAACGATGAAATAAAAAGAGAAAGAAGAGGGAAACTTATACTTGAATTGATTGTAGAACTTGAAATCCATAAGCTTGAATCCCAAAATACCAACTACAATCCTAATCTAATCCTTCTATTGGGGTTTTTATTGGATAAATCTAACCTAAACTAACCTAAAAAAGTAGAAGAGAGAGCCCCCGAACAACGTCGAGAAAAGAGGATTAAATAGAAGACAAGGCGGGCAGCGAATAACCGAAGGAAACCAGGGGAGGCACGACCGTGCCTAGGTGGCACGGCTGCACCGTGCCATGTGGCACGGCCGTGCCACGTTGCACGCACGGGGTGGCCGTGCCATCTTGCTGGCCGGCTGCCCCGGCTGGCTCCCGTTTTTCCGCCTTTTCGCCTGTTTTGATCCTTTTCTGCCCTTTTTCACGACATTTGCTTGGTTCAACTTATTGCCTGCAAGAATAAACAAAACAAGTAAAAATCTCAAAGAATATTTAATAAAACAAGAAAAAACTCTAAAGATTATGTTATTATACGAGCTAAGATTAGGTGAAAAGGGCATGTAAAATGCGACAAATTATCGCCTAACATATATATATATATATATATATATATATATATATGTATATGTATATATGCATATATGTATATGCAGATATATATATGTGTGTACACACACACGCACACACACACACACACACACATATATATATATACACACACAGATATCGATATAACTGTACATGCAGACTGACACATACATACACACGCGCACACACACACACATGCACACACACACACACATATATGTGTA